>BMAO01025122.1:0-13844 GCA_019973975.1 Trichonephila clavata | reverse complement strand
TTGTATTATTGTAAAGTACAACATGTGAAAAACGCGCTAAAATTACTTGGCCATGCCAATGATTGATATCTTGTTTTTATTACAAAGGCTTTTTTATAATTCATTTTAAGTTAATCATCATTATTTATTTTCATGCATTTATTTTCATAAGAACGAAAATTAGGGAAGAAAACCATTTTCAGTAGATCCTCGATTTTTGAGGAAAGGATTAACCGGAAGTAGATTTTCTAAAGAACTGCAATTAAACGTTTAAAAGTTTCCTTGAAATTGTATTATTTCTGCTTAGAAATGCATAAGAACGTGATTCGATAGATTTAGCATGCATTAGTACCTCTACATGGCGGATCTTTAGTGACACTAGGCTACCACGCTTAATATAATTTGAAAGAAAGTTAATTTAAAAAAATCTACCCAGCTTTTTACGGCATAAGGCAATTGAAAAGAAAAAGCTGAAGAGAGTTCTTTTTTATTTCAGACATTAATGAATTAAGTAAGTGTTAACTTTTTAAATGTTCGACTACTGATAAATTCAAAATTACGATATCTCTAACGTTCCTGTATATGCAGTGACCCCAGCGTTATGTGTTATTCCATAAATTATAATATATTGTTTTATTTTTTAACATGCAAAATGAAAAGAAAATAAATAACAATAACACATCAAATGACATTAATACATAAATGAAAGTTATTTTATAACTTACAATAGTAAGCACAATTCATTTATATTTTACAGAAAAAAAATTAAGTAAAATTTTATGTTCTGAATTTATTTATCAAATTTGCGAATACAGATTTGATATCGGAGTGCTACACGCTCAGATGTTGTTTATGTTCGCCAAGATAGGCGATAAAAATACCTTATGGTTACCTTTATATTTTTATCGTGTGGCAATGTGGTTGCCATAGAGATAACGAATATTAAAGTAAATTTTTATTGTTTTTTTTTCATGATACTCTATTAATTTCAGACGATTTTATTTTATTCGATTTCTTTTAAAACTAAACCATTTTCATTACATTAGTTTTTCAAGCTACTGCTTCAGTCTTCTGTTGTATTTTGTGCTATTTTCGAATACGGATATTTTTAATATTAATGGTTAGTAACAGGACATTTTTTTAAACAGAATATAGGGCTGTGATTTTAATTAATACGGACCAAAAGGACTTTTGGTTCTTAATTTTTTTGGTAATTTTTTCCCTCTTTTGATCCATTTTGTTTTCTAAAAGCAATGACTTTTTTTTTCTTTTTTAATGAAGATTTCGATGATTTTGGCCGTCATAAAATGTGACAAACGTAGAAGTGACATAGAAATCAACGATAATTATATTTTCCTGATAGTAACTATTTTTTTTTCGGTTTGAAACTATTTTGTTAAAATTTTATCTTTTAAAACAATACATTTTCAATATTTTACTTTTACTTCTTTTTCCGGCCTTTCCTATTTTTTTAAAATCCTGGTATTCTTTTTTTTTATACTGTTCTCCACAAAAAAGTAAGTAAAATTTTAATTATTTCATTCTTTTTATTTCATTTTAATTCTAGGCTATTTCAACATTTCAAAAACGTGCGTCAGGAAACAGCAATTCTTTAAAATTATTTTCTGGACGATTAGTTACAGCAAGACCGCCATCTTGGATTCCATACCACTGGAAAACAAGAGCAAGATTAAAAAATCATGCAAGTGCAAAAATTCATATCGGAGTGCAATCACCAAGCGTTCTTGGTGCGTAGCACTCCGATATTAAATTTTTCCTACATGATAATGCAAAGTCTGATGTTGCTTATGTGCTGAAATATCTGTTCGTTACGATGTTATAGTCCCCTCACGATCACGTTTTTTTCAAAAGTGTTCGATCCAATCATGTTAATCGTCGAGTTCAATGACCTATGTAATGTGTATGGGAAAGAGTGCAAGTGTCGTTATCGTTACTTGATCATGTTTAAAATTACGAGATCCGTCACTGATAGCCTCATGTAATTCGAAATACGCACCTTCGTAATTTATTCAAATCTATTATTACTCATCTCTATATATTTATCAAATTTTCAATAGTCAATAAAATATTTTTTATTCATCCGTGCAAAGTAGGAAATGACTTAAAAATATTTTTTTATATTACTTGTTTTGCTTAACCTAAGGGAACTAATTTGACATCGGAGCACTAAGTGTTCAGCGCTGCTTGGCACGATTTATTATTCATGTCAAGCAGCGCTTGTTATCGAGTGAAATGGAATCCAAGATGGTGGCCTAGCTGTAATAAATCGCCAGGAAAATAATTTTAAAGAACTTCTTTGAAATACATTCTAATATATTTCAAAAACATTTTATAAGAATATATTGAAAATATCCAATATCAACCAATAATTAATATTCATATAATATAATAATAGTTATATAAAATAATATTTATGCTACGAAAAATGCAATAATAATCATATAATATAATAATTATTATCATGTATAGTATTAATTGTATTATATAGTTATATTATATTATACATAAATGATTTATTATATATATTAAAATTAATCAATAATGAATATAAATTAATAATTGCTGATAACTTCGAATATTTCAAAAATTTTAGTGTACTTCATCGAACAAAGAACTCTTAAAAACACATTATTTAAAAGTAAAATAATGTGGAAAGGCACAATTGCAGCAATAATTAAAAGCATAGGCCTGATATTCTTTAAAAATTATCATGGCACTAACCAATAATATTAGAAATATCCATATTCGTAAATAGCACAAAACACAACAGAAGACTGAAGCAGTAGCTTGAAATATGATTTCATGAAAATGGTTAAATTTTTAAAATTAATCGAATTAAAATTGTTTGAAATTTTTTAATAGGGTTACCACGAAAATAACTCCGTAAAATTAACTGTAATATGCGTTATCTCCTTGGCAACTTCATTACCACACGATGGAAATATCAAGGTAACTATATTGTAAAGTTATCGCCCACCTTGGCGAACATAAGCAACAACTTGTCTCTTAGCACTCCGCTATCAAGTTAGTATGAACTTAAGAATGAGTAATGTAAGAGATAAATGAGAGATACGAGGTGTGAGACACACACAAGAAAAAGAATAAGCGTGTAGCTTGAAAAAAGAGTAGAGTTGGCCACAACTGTTTTGGTGACGTCATTTTACACACCTCCTCTATACATGTGGCCAGTTTCGACTTAAACGATTGCACCAGTTGGGAGTACTGCGTCATTGAGTGAACACTTGCAACTGCATTGCGCCGGAAAAATGTCTAGTGTAAAAACTGAATAGCAAACTAACAAAGTTTCTAGTGAAGAAATCAGTGCCGGAAACATTTCAAATGTTAACTGAGGCTTATGGAGATAAAACTTTGCCTCGTGTGTTCGAATGGCAAAAGCGGTTATCAGGGATAAGGGAAAGTTTGGAAGAGGATGAGCATGCTGAACACCCAAGGGGAGCGATTACAGACCAAAACATTGCCAAAGTTCGTGATGTGATCCGGAAGATTAAGTGTTTCTTCAGAGATAGACGAAGTTGGTTAACTTGGATAGAGAAGCTATTCGACGCATTTTAACTGATGAATTACGCTTGAGGAAGATTTGTGTGAAGATTGTTCCAAAATTTGCGTCCGATGACCAAAAACAGTATCTTTTTACCTTTGACCCAGAAAGTAAGTGCCAGTCGATGCAGTGGAAGACTCCAGGTTCCCCAAACCCATAAAGGAACGAATGTCAAAATCAAAATTCAAGGCAATGTTAATTGTCTTCCTCGACATTAATGGAGTTGTAATGAGAGGGAGTTTACATTGGTCATACTGTTAATCAACTCTACCACATTGAAGTACTAAAAAGACTTCGTAAAACAAATAGGAAAAAAGGCAACATTAGGGAGTGATGGGTGGCTGTTGCACCAAGATAATGCACTCGCCCACCCGCCCTTATTATCAAGCAGTTTCTGACCAGAAAAAATATTATTGTGATCGAACATCCTTTTTATTCACCTGTTTTGGCTCCATACGACTTTTTTTATTTCCTACCGTTAAATCTTGTCTAAAAAAACACATTTTATCTCATTTGTAGAGGTTCAGGCAAAAACGAGAATCTCTTTAAGGGCCTTCCAAAAACCTCGTTCCAGAACTGTTACCAGCAATAGCAGCACCGAACGCAGAAGTATGTGAATGCTGAAGTGACTACTTTAAAGGTAATAATATCACGAAGGTAATAATAACTTTAAAGGTAATAATGTCTTTTAAAAGTACAATGATTTATTGGACCAGTCTCGTTTCTTTTGTGTCACACCTCGTATATTATTAAAAATAGAGATATACAGTGTGCCGAAATTTTCTCTCTTAACTATAGGGAAACCAGCATCAAGAGATCTCATTTTAGAATAACAGGAGTGCAATAGATTCTTAATTAGACTTTATACATATTTTCATACTCCTGGACTAAGAGATATTATTTTACACTAAGCCACACTTTTATTCATATGTTAATATGCTACTATGGAATCGAACGTGGAAAAATTCTTTGGATGGGGGAAAATGAACACGATTCTGATGGTCAGAAAATTACAGGATCATGATTGTATTTAGGAGTTTTTAATATTGGTAGAATAAATTAATTTTACACTTCTTATTAGCTCTAGTTTTGACTTTTTTTAATTTTAAGAAACATCGGATGATAACAAATCATTTAACGTTATTTTTTTCCTTTTAAAAACGTATTTAGAATTTAGAGCGAGGCTTAGAATATATGACGGCATAGGTTTTATTAAATGCGGTTTGAATACTTTGGATAAAAATGCTAAATTATACTTTCACTAAGGATTTATAAATGGTTTTGAAGTGCAATTCAAACGACTTAAATTAATTAATTGAGAAGAAAAATCACCATTTTTTTAGGGGGGGGGGTAAAATAAGTTGTAATATATTTATTTAATTTGTTGCAAATTTTTTTTATTTATTTGGATTGTTTAATTTAATTTTATTTCATTGGTGTTTATTTAATTAACAATATGAGGAATTCTTAAAGCATGTAAGAAGAAATGTTTAAAGTAATATTAAATGTCATATTTCAATAAGTATAACAATGTGATTTTTGTGAAAAAACTGCATCCACTTTTGTTTAGTTAAAAAAAAAACAGCTTTTGAGCAATGCTTTTAGAGGATATGTGTTTAATTTTAAGATTCTACAAATTAAAAATATTTTGTAAACTAAATAGTTTTTGGGGATTCAATTTAGTTTTTGCTAACGACGGAGTCTAAAGCAAAGCGATCTCTGTTCGTAAAAGCTTTTGGTGAAGTTAGTATTTCATAATTTATTCTATATGAATTATTTATAGCACAAAATTAAACAATCAAAATAATAAAAGAAATAATGACCTATTAGTCATTATTGTGAGACAAGTAACTAACAAAGAAATTTTTTTTTTGCCTTAATATTTAATAAAATTTCTTTGAAAAAATTCATTCAAAATTATAAATTACAAAGATTTTAAAATATTCCTTTTTATTATTAGTTACTCTCAATGAAGCTTTTATTTGATGCATTTGATACTGTAGAATGCTCATACATTTTTCCATGACTGAAGTCTATTTCTTATGAATTGCTTCTAAGTTTAAAAGTCACCTACATTCAAAAAACAAAAATAAATTCATACGTCTAAAATGGGTGGGTAAATAATTTTTACGTAAAAAAAAAAATTTAAAAATAAATTAAAATTAACAATTACTATTTGAATTTTTTTTTACTGTTCTTAGAAAGCACTTCCTTTGAAGCCGTCATAAGACTACGAAGTAAACATACTGGCCAAATGACATGTAAATTATCTAATATTTGATATTTCCCCCTTTTGCTTTAGTATACAGCTCGTTGTGGCTTCTGATGTTATAAGTTCCAGACATGTCTTTACAGTAATTTCGGATCTTAATTTATGAAGTGATATTTCTAATTCTTTGACATTTGTTGGAAGGGTATTCAACTCTCTTAAATGACTTTCCAGTTCATCCCACATTTTTTTGATTATACTAATATCTGTACTTTTTGATGGGTATTTCAGATGATGAAAGGGAACATGGCTATGGTTAAACGTCTGTAAAGTTTGGGCTCGATGGGGAGTAGTATTGTCTCCTGAAATATTCCGTCACCAACTGTAAACCAATATTCCAGAGATCTTCCTACTGGAAACCAATCTTCTGAGTGAATTCAACAGCAGTGGTTGAATAAATGTAAAATAAAGCATGTTTTTTTTATCGGACAAATGGATGTAGTTATATCTTTCTTAAAGCAAATATTCTTGCAATCTGCAGTTTAAACAAATCACTAAAAATTCGATAACATCTATTTAATCGTGCTTAAGAAGTAAGGATAAAGTTTTCTTTCGACAAATTCCTATGCACATAAATAATATTTTTCGCAAAGAGCTATTATATTACAAATTTAATTTAATTTTATAGTTATTTCATTTCATTGACAAAAAGTTCTTGAAACTAGATTTTTCTAAAATTGATAAAGAGAAAAATTACTAAATATTTCCAACCTTTTGTTAAATATTTCCAAATATTTAAATTAAATTTTTCAAATATATCCATGTAAGTGTTTGAGGGTGAAAGATCAAAATATTTATAGCTAGTAAAAATTCCTACGTAATGTTTTCCAATTTACTATTTACGTGCGTTAATTATGATGGCATTCTGAGCTTTAAAAGCTTTAAGAGTAAAAAAAAAATTATTTTAATGTTAAAAGACGAATTTTAATATCGGTAACTATTTTTTCATTAACATAAAACTGTTCACACAAAATTTTAATTTGATAATGAGATAAATGCTTTCTTTTAAAAGAAATGTAAATATTTCTACTAATTAAATTTTAAAATTTCTACTCTCTATATTTAAATATTTGTGTGTGTGAGAGAGAGAAGTTAAATTTATTTTAGAAATACTTTTTTTCATAGGACATCGAAAAAAAATAAAAAAAATAAACTACAGATTTTTACTGTTTTGGATGATATTTATTTACAATCTGTAAAAATCTCAACAATAACTTAAATCGAGGCCACAATTATATGAATGATTTCTTTAGTCAATGAGTCATTTTCCATGACCTGAACCATATGTGAGACCAACAGGTGCTCTGTATGCAGGCCCAGCGGGTGCAAGGGTGGCAACATGTCCAATCACACCATCGTGTGCAATGGGAGCATCTAATGGAGAGGTGACAGTCATAGGGGAAGGTATAGGGGCAGCTATAGGGGCGTCAAAAGTCAAAGGAACAGCTACAGGGGCAGCTTTAGGGGCGTCAACGGCAAAAGGGGCAGCTATAGGGGCGTCAGCAGAAAAAGGAGCAGCATAAGAAGCTTCATGTAAGATGAGAGCGCCTGCTGGGGCAACGTGTTGACAAATGGGGCGACGGGTCCGGCGTAAGGGCTGTCGATGAGGGCAGCAGCTGGGGCGCTGGCGGCGGTTCCGGGTTCGTTGGTCTTGACGATGGCTCTGAATCCGTGTTCATCAGCAACGTAGTCCACTCTTCGGGCTCTTCCGTCGATGTCAGCAATGGCGTAGGATCCCTTCTTGTTTCCGTGGGCATCGCCTACTTCGGCTCGGGAGTTGGCGTCACCTAGTTCGTCGTTGGTAATATAAGCGAAAGCGTAGTTTCCGAAAGCCTAAGGTGAACAATGAAAATATCAAATTACTATTGTTTATATCTGGCAAATTCCTTTTTTTCTTTTAATAGAGAGGAATGATCAGATGAATGTAAAAATAAATGGTAATTTACATCCTGAGATCGGGCTTTGGCGCTGACTCCGGTGTTGTCTTGAGCACCTCCTCTATAAAGGACTGCACTGGCATTGACTGTAGCAAGAGCAGCCAAAAGGATAATGACCTAAAAATAAAATAAACTGCAATAAATATTTTATTTTCATATATTCTAAAAGAGAATATTTGTGATTAAGAATATATAATACATGATTTTCACAAAATACCCTTAAAATAAATAGTATTTTGTACGGTTTTTAGAATTTAAGATTCTCCTTATTGTTTCAATAAGGAGATTCCTCTATAAAGGATTGCACTGGCATTGATTGTAGCAAGATCAGCTAAAAGGATGATGACCTATAAATGAAATGAACTGCAATAAATATTTTATATCTATAAATTCTAAAAGAGAATATTTGTGATTAAGAATATATAACACATGATTTTTAACAAAATACCCTTTAAATAAAGAATATTTTTTAGTGTTTTTAGAATTTATAGATTCTTCATATTGTTTCAATAATTTTTTGCTATTGAAAAGAGGAACTCTGGATACTATAAAATAAATTTAAGTATTAACTATTTAATATCTTTTGTTGTATAACGTAAGTATGAGACTTCATATTTGGAAACAATAAAAAAAAAGTGAAGAAGGAAATAAATATGTTAATAAATATTTTCTATATTTTTATCATATGTGTCATACATATACATATCTATCTATCTTATGTATCATTTTGTAACAAACGTATATCAATTAAGAAAACTGTTATCTTTTTAAAATTTTAGTTCGGGAGAAATAGTTTTTTCAGAAACTCTCTCCTCACTAGAACGTTAAGGAAAGTTATGAAGTCTATTGTTAATGGTTTTTATGCTGTTCTAAGGCGATGTTAATGCCACAAAATTAGATTTACCTCCTACTTGAAACTGTGTTATTACGATCAGTCTTATATTTAGAAGTTTCATTGACTGCAATCCTTAAAAATAATAGAATTTAATTGCTCAGAATGAAAATCCTCTAAGTTTGATAATTGTATTTAAAAGCTCAAACACAAAACATAATTTGCTTGATTTTTAGTTTTTTTAAAAAAAATGACGATAAAAATTCAAGGATTTTCAATAATATAAGTGCATGTGTCAAAGATTATTTCAAAGAACTTTGGTATCAACCGAACACCGTACGGGCTACCGAAAGCTAGCCAGTACGCTGTACGGGCACTAATATTTTCTTCTTTCTGTCTTTGATTTGCCCATATTTTTAATTCTTATAGTGAGATTATTAGTGTTAGAGTGTTTTTAAGAGATGCAATTTGTCCATGGTACTGAAATACTTCTCATCCGGGATTTTCTTATTCTTGAAGGCGGGAATTTAGATTCTTGAAAATATTCGATAAAGAACAAGGATCGGCAAGGCAATGTGCAATTTGTTGCTTAAGAAATGAAAATGGAAAGATAATACAAAAAAGATTATATTATCTCTCTCCACAGTGCAATGTAAAACCTAGTATTACGCCATGATTTTAACTGTGTGTGCATGTATATATGCGCATTCACACAAAATCCTCAAGCTTTTGAAAAAAGAGGAACGAGCATGAATTTTTTTTGTAAGTACGAGAGAGAAATTCTTTTAAGATATATGAAACATTCTTCTTAGCATGTAAAATTTATTTATAAAAGGCAAACATTTAGATTTTTTTGTGTTCCACAATCATATAATAAAAATAGTTTGAACACTTTAAAATTCGAAACTAAAATAAAACTCTTCCGTTTTCGCATTCTGTTAAGTATTATGCTTAGTTATATGCAATAAAAAATGTGCCATTTTTTTGGGATACTTTGGGCAAAAAAATTGACCACTTTATGGGTTAAAGGAATTTGAGTATTATTATCGCTAGGAAGGGTATCGCCACCAATCCAATTAAGCGATTAATTAACAATTAAGTGATAAAATACTTTGATTAAGACTATGGCAACCAAAACTTCTGTTATGATTCTTTTCATTCATCGTCTTTCGTATGATTTGGTATATTTTTTCTGGCAATGCCTTTTTTCAGCGTGTTCCTATAAAAGCTCTACTTTATCTATTGATGGTGAATAATTTCACATTTTTGTTGAGGCTAATATGATATACTCCGGGTAGATACCAATGTGAACTTTTATATATTGTTTTGAGTTAGTCTCTAAATATTGAGTCTATGATGTCTCAATTATTTATCTAAAAAATTAGCGTTGTTCGAAAAAGAACACTGAATGAAAAGAAAAAAAATCCATGTATAAGTCATGGCAAAAATTGCATGTTCGTAAGTTAAAAAAATAGATGCAAGGGAAAAATGATAATGCACATATGCAACCTGTGTGCAGATTTAAGGTATCCGACTGGTTGCGACAATTTAAAAAAAAAAAAATAAATGTGGGGATTTTTTTTGTTATTTTTAGATTTGTTTAGCTCATTTTAAGAAAAATATGCTAAAATTAAGAAGAGAAAAAGAAATTATTATTACTAAAAGGGGAAAAAATAGGTAAAAATTGACAAAAAAGTAGCATAAACGCGGCCCATTCTGCACCAAAGGTTTATGAACAAATTTTCAATTTTTTCAATCTAATGTGTTGCTATATTATTCAATTTTGAAACGACCTTCAGGATAAGAGATATTTTCTTTTTTACAAAAACTAGAGCACTTTATCTCGGTTACTATATGAAAATGCTTAAAAAGACAGTGATTATATTCACATAAAGGATTGTAAATTTTGTAATAAAACAGTGATTGATACATCTGAAGGTTAAAACAATTCGACTATTATGCAGAACTTACAGAAAAAATTTCAGTTAATTATGTTCAAAACTTTTTGAGCAATCATTGACCCCGTTTGATTATTTTCAAAAAATCACATTTCGAGTAAAACGCGTTTTAAAATATGACATATCTTGCTTAAAGTAATCTGCTTTTACTAAAACACTTGTAGTTTTTGTTCTAGTATACGAAAAATGATAAACTTGGTATTTTTATAAAGCTAATAAGATGGCCAGTAAAATAAAATCATAAAAAAAAATTGTCAATTTTTGGCAAAATGCACAGTTTTAAGGTAGTCGGATACTTTAATGTGCGCTAATGTAGTATGTTTTTTAATGTAACGGGCTTAAAAAAATTTCGCATTTCTATCAAAGCGTGTTTTGTTAACGGACTAGTATTTCTTAATACTTATGCAAAATGTAGTATATAGCTTTTTATTTTTCATGATTTGTATGTATAGAAATTTAAAATATTCCATTTGTTTTATTATAAAGTGTACAGTTTCTTAAAAAAACATGTTAAAATCTTGTAAAAAATTTTTAAATATCAATTTTAAATAAAGTTATTTTTTCAATCTTCATCTGTGATTATTTTTTAATAATTTATTTTAAAGATTTTAACTGAAAATAAAAATACACGCAGTCATTTTTTTGAAAAAAAAGTATACCGACATATAATAAATAAAATACATTTAATAAATCTGTTTAAATAATTTCTATATTGTTAGAGAGTTTATCTAGCAAAATTATATACCATTTGACTAATAAAATGCTATGCGTAAAGTCAGTTTTCATTAATAGCTGTATAATTCTAAAATTGTTAAAAAGTCTGTTCTTGGTCTGTGAATTACTACGTAATTTATACATTTTAAATGTAATAATTCGTAATTTCATTGCGTAAATTTTTTCTTACAAAAGAAAAATATTGAAAAAAAATCCCTATTTTTAAATTTTTTTTTTTTGGTTTTAAAGTTATTTACATTATAATTGTTTCATGTTAAAACAGTCAGAATATATATATACTTACAAATTATGCTCTTATAAATATATGCTTGCAAAACCATTTCAATACATTATTCACAAAGAATAACTCTAAGTTCTTATAACTATATAAACTATAGGTTTTTATACAGAATATAGGTGGAAAATTATTTTACATATTTTTTTCCTATTTTATAATCCTCTTTAGAATGATACGAACGTCTTATAAAAAAAGCATTTTTCTTATGTAAAACTTATTAATTTTTGAAAATAAAAGTTAATAGAAAAGCTTACCTTAGCAAACATGTTGTTAATAAAGTGATTTGGAGCTCAAGTCTCTGAAAGTAGCAATGATATCTATCAGGATCTTTTTAATATTATATACGAAATCGTACAAGCTAATCGACTTGAGAAAAATGATGTTCTTTTAATCAAAAGGCATTACCCATCGGAAAATTCATTGTTGTAACCCGTCTAATTAGAAGGTAATTTATAGTCAGTCAGTTCCTTCACACATTCAGCTTTCGTAATTAACCGAAATTCGTTTTGAATTATATTTCAGGAAACACGTGCAAGTTGCTTTTTTCTTCCTTTTTATTTTGAAGCAAGGAAAAATAAAATGACGCGGTCTTTCTCTTACCATAACAACAATTAACTAATGCAATAATATTTCATCGCTTTCAAAGGAGTTATTTATTTTTAGACAAAAGTTGCTTGGAAGGTTACTTGATATTGCTTAGGAATGTCTTTAAAAATTGAAATATGCAGAAGTCATTGGTGTATTTTTTATTTATAAAATTTTTTTGTCAATTGATTATTTAATGAATTGATTAGTTATTAATTAAAAACAAAAGTAAGAATTAATTTAAAATTCCAGTTTTTCAAATAGACGTAAGATATTAAAAATATTTCCTCTTTTTTATATAAAAAACCAAAATAGAAGCTGTTTAGCGAATTAAACTGTAATATTATGAATGTTATAAAAATTTCTCAATAATGTTTTGAAACTTAAGTTACTTACAACACAAATTTGAAAAATATATAAACTGTTCAATTCATAAAATTGGATTTACAGACCAATATTTAACATCGCTTCCCATATATGGAAAATGAATATAGGAGAAATGTATTCAATATTGAATACATTTCCTCTGTATTCCTTTTACACAATTTTTTTCAAATAGGCAGGCTGAGGCTAAATATATATATATATATTAACACTCAAATAGAAAAAAAAATACATTCATGAATGATCGATATGCACAAGGCATTACCACCGCTATTCATAACTATGCATATAATCCATCACTAATTAATGATTTGTAATATAAAATAGTTCACGATTTGTAATATAAAATAGTTACATTAATTAATAAAATGATTGTTTAAATTAAGTATTTCAGATGAAATATTTTTGAAAAAAATCAATTAAAAACTTTTTAAATAGATAAACCTGTTGATACAAATTTTAATAACATTTTAATCAGAAATGTCATGTTTTAAACTCAAGAAACATATGTTCCCAAAATTGCTTTTATCTTCCATTGAAAACTACTTATCTCCTCAGAGATGTAATAACACATTAAGGAAAATTATTTTTAATTTTTCTTACAGAAATTTTTTTTAATAAATCCTCTACTTTGTTATTTTTTTTTATTGTTTGTTATCTTTATGAATTTTTTTATTTGAAATTAAAATGCTTTTGGTAACTGCATACTTTTAGATTTCTGAATATTAATCCAAAATTTATTAACGGTATATTTTATATTCTTATAATAAAAGCTTAAATTTAATAAAATTCCGTTGGATTCTTAATGATATATTTTGCATAGACTGAGCTTGCAAATGAGAAATTAATTAACAATTGCTATTTTTGTACATCATTTTGCAAAATTATACACCCTTAACTTTTGAACTTTAAAGACTAATTCATTACTCTTACGGCAGCCTGTTTTTGAAATCTGGGGGGCTTGGATTCATACTCAACAAAAACGACACCAACTATACTCGCGACTTTGAATACTGTGTAACCATGTCTATGGTAATCACTATATGCATACTAATGTGGAAAATATTAAATAATATTACTAATGCGAAAATTCTATTATAATTCGGTAATCGATCTTCCATTATCAAATGACGAAAACGACCCTTGAGCTGGCCCCCTTGCTCAACTCAAAGCTCTGCTAAGTTTCACACTTCACCAATGCGATGACTTAGAACCTTGGTAGATTTAACGACCATCAGCTGCTCCACACAGTAGATCTTAAGCAGCATCTAGGCGCGAATTCATCACTCGGAATAAGAAATGGCAATC
>BMAO01025120.1:85340-156320 GCA_019973975.1 Trichonephila clavata | reverse complement strand
AAGGGTTTTTGGTGACGGACCTCGAAATTTTCCACCATGCTCAAGTGACGAGGACGACACCTGAGCATTAACCCATCTTTTAGAATTACCACATCACACCAACGCAAGAACAAATTTCGAAAAAGGGAGTTTTTATGACATAGTTAAGAAATCACTCACATCGCGCGCATACACACACACACACACACACACACACAAGTGCTATCGGCCTGAGGAAACACGAAATTTCCATGGGGATGAAGTTATTCACTCGGTAAAACGAAAGAATTGGAGAGTGAGTGGGTGATTTTTAAATTCGCACTGTTGCCTATTCGAGGTTTTGGTGACGGACCTCGAAATTTTCAACCATGCTCAAGTGACGAGGACGACACATGAGCTTTCACCCACCTTTAATAATTACCACACCACACCAACGCAGAACAAATTTCGAAAAAGGGAGTTTTTATGAGATTGTTAAAGAAATCACTCACATCGCACGCACGCACGCACACACAAGTGCTATCGGCCTGAGGGAAACACGAAATTTCCATGAGGGTGAAGTTATTCAGTCGGTAAAAGCCCGTGCAACGCAGGGCTAAGCGAGAGGAAAGAAACAAAGAAATCAAAGTAATTTCGGAAAATAATATTGGAAGTGCTGAATTTGTGAAGTGAGTGAATATTAACGTCCCCTGTTCAGCAAACACGAGGCCTTTTGGGACGGTCCGCGTAATTTTGAACCATGGTCAAGTGACGCGGACGACACCTGAGCTGGCACCCCCTCTATAACTCACACCACACCAACGGAGGACGTTTGAGCTCTCGACATAATTTATGTGCATTTATCTCCTACACGGCGGTCTTCAGTGGTACTAGGATCGAGAATTTGCGAAGAGAAGGGAAAATGTTAAGCAACAAAGCCATGACACGCACTCACGGACTTGCATTCACATCGTACGCGTGAAACCCCAAAAGTGTTGGCGTTAGAATAAAAGGAGGAAATTAACATGGGGATTAAGTTATACCTCGGTATAAGCCCGTGCAACGCCGGGCCATGAAAGCTAGTTTTATATAAAACTGATTTGCTTAAAATAGATCAAAAATTTCAAACACATTTTCCCATTATGACACATTTGAATATTCTTAGAAAAATATTACATATTAGTTTTAAGTGCCAAGCTTAAGAAATTGTTTTACAAGAAAAGTAAAGTTACATAAATTCTTAACAGTAAATTCTGCTAAGAAATTTGTTTTAGTATAAAAATAACAAACTTGAACAGAATGACAGATTAAAAATAGCAAAAATTTTTAAGAAAGCGTGCTATTAATTTCCTTTGCAGGGGAAAAAATACCTGCAATAGAAACTGATACTTGTTTATTTTTAAATAAGTTTGTTATTCACTTATTTTTACAATAAATGCAGCATTTTATTTCATATTTGTATGAAAATAGCAATATTTAAATACATTAAATCTTCAATACATTTAAATATCTAATATGTTTCTTAAAAACATTTATTCGGTATCCATTAAAAACGATCGTATTTAAACATAAAATTTCCATAAAAATGTTTAAAAATGTTTTAGATTTTATACACGCGTTTTATGTTATCGTAAGAGAAGAATAAGAACCTTTTTTTGTCGGTTTTAAGTGGAATCACTTGTCTCCTAAATAATGTTTATTTCCGATATAGCCTGGTACCTAAATGGTACCTATTCCTTTCAACAAAATTCTCCCCTCAGCGAAAGGAGACACTCCCTGACTGGGGGGGGGGGGGGGCAAAATCGTAAAACTGGTAGAGAAGTTCTTTTTTCTTTTTCAAGGGGAAGGGGGTAAAACAGCAGTGAATCTTGTCCAAGGAAGAGTTCTTATTTCTGCACAAAGATCAGTGGTCAAACTTTTTCGGCTCATGTAAGATGTTTTCCACAGTGTTGGATAAAACGACATGGAGACCCCCTAGGCAGTCCAGTTCTCGGGGCCCTGTAGCCTAATAATCTTATTACACAAAATTTTAACAATATATTTCATTGCACAAATAAAATAACAAATAATCAGCAAATTAAAAAATATGTAAACTAAACAATAATTATTTATTCGAATTTTTAATAAAAGCTAATTCTTGCAGCAAAAAATAACTAAATATTTGGGGTTTTCTTTTTTTATTTTTGGGGAACCATAGGCAATTACCTACTCCACCTAATAAGTAATTCGGTATTGGTTTTCGGGGAATCCCATTCCACACTCTTAGAAGAATATATCTTAAAATAATATTTAAACTATATAGATAAACATATTTTCTTGATGTGATAGGAAAAGACTTTTAAAAATTTTATTTCTTATTAAAAAAATTTATGATGTAATGTTAATGTTATTTATTCATTGATAATATTAATTTTTGATCCAAATGTCACCTGTGCACGCATGCATTATATTTAGTATTCTCAATTTTTACACAAACTGTCGTCCTTTGGAAATAATGTGTAGTAGCATTTCATATTCCGCGTTTAATTCGTTTTTATATTTTGTTTTTGTAGCCACTCGCGTTGAGAAATATTTTTCACTTATTAAATACATTTTTGTGAATGGCACTAAAATGTTCACAGCTATGTGAGAAATTCTGCGCATTTTGCAAGAATTGGCAACCTATAAAATTTTGGTGCTCTCGCTTAAATTTAAATTTTTGCATTGAATCTGTTGATATGTCGATAAATTGTTCCATCTTCTTCATTATAGGTGTTTTTCTCCCCCACAAATGTAAAAGGTTTCAAAACATTGTACTAACTAGTATAAAATTACTTTGTGGAACTCGGGATAGTAAACAATAGTATATTCACAATCTAATAGATAAAGAAAAAAGTTTTAAATTCATTTATTATAATACAATAAAAGTTTAAAAAGTTTTTCACAACAAAGTTAAGTTATGTATAAATAAAATTTTTAATTTTAATGTATGAGATCATCTTTAGATAATTGTAGTTATACGAATTTCATGAGAACTTTAATCCTTTTTACATACACATTTATAGTTTTTCTTTCCATTTTTTTTTTATTGTGACTCGTGGAATCCCAAGGTTCTCTGGAACACAGTTTGAAGATCAATGCTCTAGATAAATGATTTAGAGAACGAAACTGTTTAATTTTTCTGAATAAATGATTTTCAAACAAAGAATAGGTGGATTTAAGGCAGTGAAAAATTTAATTTCACGTTTTTATCTGCTGTATTAAATGAACAAACAATATGATACAATTTTACTTTCATGTGATAGAAAAGGGGTTGGCAACCTATTTCACACTCGGCACAATTCTCAGTGGCACTCTGCACTACTCAACAAATGCGTCAGTTTTCTAGAGGATGGAAGTTGATAAATTTGTTATGGATCTTATTTGAAATAGATCTCCAAAATTATGGACAATTATGAAATGTCGAAAAAATCGGAAAGATAACTCCAAACATAAATTTACAGATATTTTGTAAATTATTGAACGTTATTTCTGCAGAGATTTAATTGTTTCAAAAGAGAAAATTGTATGCATTCTGCTCTCCGCTTTTGGTTCCATTTATCTAAGTAAAAACTCTTTCCTCATAAGAAAAATATTTCGAGTCCACATAGAAAATCAACAAAGAATTGTCTCAATTTTCTTCTTAGACAAATTCTTATCTATAAAATATAATTAAATATTTTTCAAACAAAATACGCAAATAATAGCCTCATTACATTACTTTTTATTATAAATAGCAGGATCAATAATATCATGTGTATCTGAAAAATATTTAACAATTTTTAAATAAAGAAAGTACGAACAAAAGAAAAATATTACAATTTTTCCCCCGACGTTTCTCAGTACAAATTCTGAAATATATCAACGTTGATAAAGCGTATAATAATAGACATGATATATTTTATGTTGCGTATACGTATAGAATAAAATACACTTTTTAAATCACATACAGTTATTGATTTTAGTATACAATAACCTAAATTTAACATTTATACCGTTGGATAAACATACGATTATTTAATTTTTACCCCTGACTTTGATATGTGTAAAATGTATTGCGCAAAGAAACCGCAGCATCTATTATATTAAAAATTTAGTCAGACTTGACCAGGGAATTGAAAATGTTCAATGATAGAAAATACCAGTCAGTGTCGGTTTATCCATTGGGCACTTGGGGCGGGCGCCCTGGGCCGGGAAGGGCCCGGATAGGCTGGACTTAAACAGGTTTTCTAATTATAAGTTTCACTTCTCCAGAGTCAAGAGTACATGTGGATCTTCTGCTCCCAGGTATCGAAATGAGCCTAAACAGGCACTGCAGACAGTAATTTTGAATAGAAAAAACAGCAAATTTAAAGATACAGCGACTTTAAAATCGCGATATTGCAATATTTATTCGAATCTAAGACGCACCTTTTTATTCCGATGTTAATGCTACTAAAAATTGGTTGCAAGACGGAAAAGAATCGAAGACGGAAAAATTCATAGGATAGAAAAATTGAACAAGATATTCTCGAATAGAAAAGATATAGATTTCGTTTATTTTTAAAAGTTTTTAATACTGGTAAAAATAAAATAATTGTTCATTTCTTATTAATTCACCTTTTTTGTTTCGTAAAATGAGTGAGTGAACATTAACGTCGCACTGAGGGCTTTTGACGACGGACTTCGTAATTTTGAACCATGGTCAAGTGACGAGGACGACACCTGAGCTAGTATCACCTCTCCTAACTACCACATCACACCAACGGGAGAGCATTTAAGCTCTCGACAGATTTACAAATAGAACAAACAGAGTACAAATAGAATTTTAAATTTTAATGATGAAATGAGCTTTTTATAAAAGATACTTGTAGTTATACAAACTTCAATCCATTTTACATATACATTTATAATCTCCTTTTCGATTGTTTATTGTGACGGGTAACCTTGAGAGCCCCAGGGTTCCGTGGAACACAGTTTGAAGGCCACTGCACTATATAAATGCTGAGGAGAACGAAACAGGAGAAAAGGTAGATATACATTAGTGAAAAATTAAGTTTTATGTTTCAATCTGTTGTATTAAAAAAAGGACTAACAGTATGAAGCAATTTTACTCTTAACGAATAAATATAGTACCATAGAAAATTATATGGTTTATTTTCCAGAATTAAGCTGGCATATAATTTACAAATAAATTTTCATAATTTGCTATGAATTCCATGTAAAAATAAATTCCATGTAATTGGTGAGTATGGTGTCTTTTGGGGAGAATTTTGTTTTTATTCTTTTATCCCCTTCTCTCTCTCACCACACACACAAATAAATAATATTCCTAACATGTTTCAAAAATTTCCAATCTTATTAGTTTTAGAAGATGCATAACAATCATCAATCAAAAAAAGTATCAAAATAGTAAAAAAACGTTGGTTTCTTTTTTCACTGATATACAAAACATTTCTTGTCGAATAATTCTTATTTATTCACCGATTCTACAAAGTAGAAAGTAAACTTCTTAGATATGCATTTTATCTGCTCCTTTTTCTAAAAAAATAATAAGTATGTGAAAGGACTATTGTTTCAAATACAGAATCGAAAATTTTATCTACGTTAAATAATTTTTGTTCTTACATGTTCTAATAATATGCACTTATATATAATTTATAAAAAGCAATAAAATATTCGTGTGTTAAAACGAAGTAGTAATCCTAAAGGGAAAGTTTATCAATTGTAATTAAATTATTATAATTTTTCAATTATAATTCATAAGATTACGCTGGATTCCATTTGGATTTGCTTTTTCAGTATTGAGGTGGGGGGGGGGGAGTGATTTCTCTTTTCTAAATAATAAATTTTCTTAATT
Source organism: Trichonephila clavata (assembly GCA_019973975.1). NCBI lineage: Eukaryota > Metazoa > Arthropoda > Arachnida > Araneae > Nephilidae > Trichonephila > Trichonephila clavata. Next base: position 150,505 of record BMAO01025120.1, on the reverse strand, counting down.
TGTTTCAATGATTGTTAAAAATATCATCTACTGTCTCTTCATACCATTTCCTTCTTCGGTGGTGTGGGGTAAAGAGGACGTGGTTAGAGCGGACACATAATATTTCGTGGCTAGAGCCATCACCACCTAGAGATCGGACACATCCCCCTCTTAGAACAGATAAAGGGTGCAAACAAATAAGTAAATAAATGCTTTTAAAAATTACAAATGTAATTTAAAACGGTATTTTAAATGGTAAATATCTTTCACGTGTGCTAACGTTTTTTTTTTCTTCCTTTTTTTTTTTACGGAAGTTTTCTGTTTTTTCACGATTATCGAATTACAAGAATAAATACATTTTTTATTTATATTAAATTGTTAAGATATTATAGTGCGAATGTGCGTTTTAAAGATAGCGAAGTGTAATAAAAATAAGAACTTTCAGAGAAATATTTAAAACTTATATTAAATAACAGTATAATGAAGGGTCGAAACTGTGTACAACAAATGACATGTGACTGATTAGGGAAACAACGCAATAGGTACAAGAATATCCACTCTTCCAACCCAACTTCCCAGAGCAGACAGTGTTTCCACTGTCGGCTCTGACCACATAACCTTTCCTTCATATTGAGGGGGAATGTCCAATTTGGGGTCAAAGGCTATCTTTGATCAGCAAACCCCTCTCTTTTCAACTAGACATATATTGCCTTTCTGCATTGTTCAAAGACTTGAATACTGCCTATCATAGGATGTTTACAAGCTCTATTACTTTTATTTTTCAAAGGCATTTTTAGAAATATTAAAAAAAAAAAAAAAGAAGCTGAGTTGAAATAAGTCCTATGAGAAGTAAAGGTTCCTATTCTAAATTTCAAAAGTGACTGAAACGAGCAACGTATTTTTCTTCCGTCGGAATGATTATTCAACGCTATCCAATTAGAAGACCTCAAAATCACCGAAATTTGGGACTCCACCCCCTCACACATCCCCAATACTGCTTTTTCCTCTTTTCTGTTTTAGTACCACAGCAATAAAAGTTTCCTATTTCTTCCCTTTTTTTTGTACCGTTCTCTTCTTTCCTAAAGACTTCAGACCAACAAGTGTTTTCTGGTCCCATCTGAAGTGAAATTCCCATGAAATATTGACATGACATGACGAGATGCCTTTGGAAGGACGCTAAATGGTTTTGAAAATAACAAAACTGCAATTAAAAACAAAGTAGTTTATTACATACTGATTAAACTGAGTAACAGATTGTTTTAAGACAATCATTTATAGTAAAATAGCTTTGTAATAATTAGATTGACATAAGTTTTCTAGTGGCTAGATTCATCATTCCGCCTGTCCCCAACATTCCGCCAACATTCCCCCTCAAAAAAAGGTGTTAATAGCTGTTATGAGTTTTTCTGAGCAAATAATTAATGGAAAAGTTGAGAAAAGTAAAACTTCTTAACAATAGAAAATCGAGCAATAGCAATTGCGAGATTAAAAAAAGAAAAAATTATTAACTATTACAGTTATATTTTCCCTTCGTTAATAAAATAAATCATTCATTTTAAAAGTCTTCTTAAATTTATGTATAATTGCGTTTAAAAAATGAAAACATCTTTTAAATAGTTAGAAAATTAAGTTTTAATTTTTTCATAAATTAGTGTTCTTAGAAGTTTATTCAGCAAGTTATCTAATTTAAAAATAAACTAGTAATAAAAATAAATATCTTAACTATAGTCCTAAAAGAAAAACACCTATGAGCAGCCAATATCTGTTCATATGGTAATGCCTCACATATTTCTTTTTTTCATAAATAAATATATCATAAAATTTTTAAGTAGTAAATTTTTTTATAAAACTTAACTAAGATGGATATATATTTTGAATTAACTTTACATTTTAAACATATCAAATTTTGAATTATTCAGCAAAGAAATCACTCAGCGACTATTATATTAAAGATTTTGTCAAGAACATCAGGTTGTTGAAAATATTCAATGATAGAAAATGCCAGACAGTAATTTTTAATAGAAAAAAAACTTAAATCACGATATTACCATATTTATTCGAATCTAAGCCACACTCCTCCCCTCGATACTTATGCAACTAAAAATCGGGTTGATCTAAAAGTTGAACAAGGTACTATCGGATAGAAAAAAATCATATGTTCTCGTTTATTTTTAAAAAGTTTTTATAATACTGGTAAAATAAAAATTAATTATTTTCATTTATTATTAATTCACCTTTATCAATTTTTTATTTCGTAAAATGAGTGAGTGAATATTAATGTCGCACTGATTAGTTACTCAGGGGCTTTTGGCGACGGACTTCGTAATTTTGAACCATGGTCAAATGACGAGGACAACACCTGAGATGGCATCCCGTCTCCTACCACACCAACGGGGGGACGTTTGAGCTCTCGACAGATTTAACGTACATCGCTTTGTGGCCACGGTAGCCTAGTTCTCTAGGTATCGGATCGTGGCTGGCATGTCACGAGTTCGAGCCCAGTATCACTAAATGCCCACCGTGTAGGGGAGCGATGCACGTTAAATCTGTCGAGAGCTCAAACGTCCTCCCGTCGGTATTAGGACCTCCCTCTTAGTTAGGAGAGGGGGAAATTCAGGTGTCGGTCCTCGTCAAATGACCATGGCTCAAAATTACGAGGTCCATCGCCAAAAACCATTCACGTAGCTGAACAGTGCGACGTTATTATTCACTCACTCGTGCATCGCTTCCCTACACGACAGGTCTTGAGCGGTACTAGGCTCGAACTCATGAAACGCCAGCCACGAGTCCGTTACCTTGACCACTAGGCTACCGCAGCCATATTTTATTTCGTAAATTTATCATATGTCGATAACATATTTAACACTATTTTTAGTTTTTTTTCACAAAAACTGGCTGAGAGAAAATTTGGGGTACGGCTTAGAATTGGAGAAAAGTAATTAAAAAAAAAAAATTTCTGGTAATTTAATTAAAAAACAAGATTTTTTTATTGATTGTTCCAATGGTTTAATGGTAAAATTGTACGTTAAATATAAAAGCTATTCGATGAAAAAAAAATTTTTGTTTGTTAAAAATATTATAATTGCATTACAATAATTATATTAAAATTTTAAATTGTGAGCTTCAAGGAGTAGTAATTTGTGTTCTCTAGTCAATTCACAGCTTTCTGTGTATGTGTCAAGTATAAAATAAGTATACTTTCAATTTTTCATTCAGTCGCTTCACAGAATTTAAATATTTTTATATGCATTTTATTAATAAAAGGCAAAAAAAAAAACAAAAAAAAAAAAAAAAAAAATCTAAGTAGCATAATTATAAATTATCTTTATGATTTAAATTTTTAAAGCACACATGCTGGAAATATTGAAAACATTCCTAAATGGGAAAGTTCATTAGGTTTCAGATGTTAAATCTCTGTGTACATCATAAATCTTCTTTATTGTCCACACTATTTGTCACAACTTGCTGGTTACCATCATTTCAGCTGGCGACAATATTTCAGAAAGCTATCGCCAAAATTAAGTATTCGTAGCCAAGAAAAATTCGTGTTACAAAACGATGGTGGCGCCATCTCTTTGAGATAGTCCTAACTACGCCAAAAATAATTCAGAATGAACTTAAAATTTAAAATAATTCATTAATAAAAACATAAAACTTAATTCTGGCTACACTAGTCAAAAGAGGGAAGCATGCTTTCTAATATACTATTTAATTCTACTCGAAAAAATCAATTTTTTTCTATTAAAATGTGCTTTGCGTTTTCACTTCCTATACTTTAACATAGAAAACTCAAATTTCATTTTGCAATAATGCTGAAAGCTGCGTATTTTTTTTAAAAATCAAAATTCAAAGAACACTATCCTCTAAACAATAATTTTTTTTTATAGCCATAGAAATTTTTATTATTATTGGAGCTTTTTTCTGCCGGCAAATGTGCTTCCCGTTTGATCCCTATCCTTTAACATTGACCGAAAACAGCCTTTAATTAGCAGCCGTGAAATACTTCAAGATCGTTCTTTCAAGGAAAGGGGGAGGCCTAAAAATGATGGAGTCAGAGGTTAGGGAATCCCCCCCCCACACACCACCACCACCTCGCTCATAAAGACATCATACAGAGCAGGAAATGCTGATAATATACCCTCCATTTTAAAGTCCATTTGTATAAGTTAACTCACTAGCTACTGATTTAATGCTTTGAAGTCTCAAATAAAGTATTACTTTTTTTTCACTGAAATTTTATTCTTTCGAATATACAAATTTGGCTACTATATAGTACAAGGATCGAAATCTAAAATCAAGTGTCGAAAATAACGAAACATTTTCAAATATTATTGCTTTTATTTCCTTATTCTTGAAATATACCATTTCTTCGTAGAGATTATGTCTCCCCCTCCCACCTTATTTTTCCGATTAATATTTCAAATGACAGAATGTTGAAAACAATTGTATGTCTATACAAAACGTATAAAACTAACATATACACACAAAACACAACTAACATATAAAATTATTTCAAATGCAAAGACAAGAGAGGGAGAGAGAAACTGTGTGTGTGGGGGGGGGATATAGTCTCAAGATGAAATTCCTGCGTATTGATCTTCTATGAAAATAAAATAAATAATTAATTATTGTATGATTATTGAGTATTTTCTATATTGAAATGATTGAAAGTTGGATCTTTTCGTGATGCAACAGCGGTGCTTCCTTACAATCAGAGAAGTAATTCTGTAGACCAATATAATATACATAATTCTTACTTTAAATATTATTAAGAATAACAATTATGAGCTTAGTCAAGAATTTCGAGCTAAAACGAAGTTATTTACTTCAAAGTGATAAGTCTGTGCCTTGAATGCAATTTCATAACCTCAGAATGAAATTTCGGAAATATCTAATGATTTAATTTAGGTAACATTTGAAAACAACAAATAAAATTCTATTAATTTAGTTTAATATTTGTTAAGGTTCTCGATCTCTTGATATAATATAAGGTTTTACGGGATGGGGTTTTAATAAAAAACGTCAGAAATCTTAAAAAGTTGTTTAAAAAAATATTTACTCCTTTTATACAGTGAGCTACTGTATATCATAAATTGAACTTAATTAACAATTATTCAGTATTCCTTTTTCTATTTAGATCAATTACTAATATTTATACTTTATTAAAGAAGAAAACCCAAATTATTCATTTTATTTTAATTGCGTATTTTTTTTAATAAAGATTCATCTTTATGTGGTTTTTCATAACACCAAACAAATTTAAGATAATAAAAATGAATTCATGTTTAATCAATGGTTTTCACAATTTTATTTTATAAATATCTACTTACATCTGAAGTGTGATGATTAGGTCTGATCTAAAAATGTATCAAACAGACATTGCAGCAGGAATGCATGTACACTTTTTGGTACTATTGACTCTGCTGTTAAGGTATCCGAACACGTTCGGAGTACTTTTTAACAAAATAGCATACAAAAATATTATAAATGCTCTTTTAGGACTCAATACCAATAAATATTACTATTTAATTATCAAAATTTGAAATAAATTACCTGAATTTTACAAAAATCACAATTATAAGTGAAATTTTAGCAATATTCCGTTACCTTGACCACTAGGATCTCGCGGCCACCAACCAAATGAGGAACGAAACGTAAAGCAAGTGTTTCAAGCTGTAACATATGGTTCATATTTTTTTTTTCTTTGTAATTTGCAATTTTACAATACATTAAACAGAATCTGCGCTTGAAAGCATGCCTCCATCAGCGGCTTCTTTTTTACCTATTATATTAAGAAAGAGTCCCATTACATTTTAATAGATGAGTTTCAGCCCCTTTCGCTTCCTACTGCTACAGGTGTTCCCTTTCTAATCTCTACATAGGCGTTTCATGCATAAATTAGTCCTGCGGTCATCACTCAGTACTTGAGTACTAACTCCTTCTTTCTATAAAAAAAAAAGCAATTAAAAACTGTAATTTGTGTGTGTGCAACACAATTTACCATTATCGTGATTTAAAACGTAAATCCATCAAAGATTATAAAAAATTACACAAATAATTTAGCAAGTTAAAATAATACCGGGTGTTCATAATTAAACTTGAAATTTGCGAGCAATCTGTTTTTGTTTTGGAGATAGGGAAGAAGCTCTGTGAAATTCCTTTTTTCTAAAAAAAAAAAGCATTTAAAGACTTTCTCAAGATCTCCCATAATTTGGGATAAATAACCGGTTTATCTTTTTAAAGCCAAAAATACTGACATCGGTTAACAAACTTTTCTTTCAGATCTTCGCTAGTGACTATTCCGATCAGTTCCTTTTGTAATCTGGCATTTTTTTTTTAATGTGGCCACATGAATTCATTGCCTGTTGCGGAATAACCATAGTCAAAGCACTCTCAAACCAAGTTTCAAAACATGAATAAAGGTCAATTAAAAGCTGAACGTAGTTTAAAACGGCATTGAAAACTGGTAAAATTCGTGAAGTTCCAATATTATACTCCTTTAGCTTAATTCTGGAAAGAAACACTGAAATGAGGGTGCTTTTTTAATAAAATTTATGCTGTCGCCTTGTGACTTCAAATTAACCTCATTAAATTCAGTAAATAGATCTGTTAAATAGGTAAATTTGATTTCCACTTGATTAAATTTTCTTTTAAAAATAAAGTCAAACCTGGTTTAGTCTATCGTAGATACACATTTACACCTCATGGACCCCCAAATTATTTTCTCGTTGATGGGGATCTCTTGAAGGTCGTCATAGATCCCTGGGAGTCCATACAGACCACTTTGGGAATCACTGGCATACACAATTCCATAGGCGGTGGTTTGTTCTCTGTAATTTTAATTCTTTTTTCGCTCTCCATTTTTTTGCAACCCCAAATCTTTTGCGCTCTATGCACGCGCCTATTTCTTTTATTCTATAACTATGAAATAAATGCTTTGTTTAGTTACTTGATTCTTGAAGTGGAGAATAAACATTCAATATGTTTCCTCGGGGTTCATTTTTGATTGATTTTCCTCGCTTTGATGGTGAATACAGAAAGGTTGGTGGTATTCTTTTTTCAGACATGTTTAAAGTGTCAAAGAAACAACAAGAACAAAGATAGAATAGAGTACGTGTGAAAGAGAGCGAAGACGTGTAAAGCGAATGATGTAGAATTGGCGACAGAGCATAACAAGTTCACCAGGAATCAAAAATCGATTTCTATCCAAACCATCAAGTGGATGTTTTAGCAGTATTCATACACTTTTTTTTTTATTAAAGAATAAATGTTTTAAGATGTGATTATAACCTGAAATATATCCTTAAAATAACATTTTCTATAATATATGGCATTTTTTACAGATACATATGTATTTGCGTTTTTTAAAATTCCAAAACAGTTCAGAATTATTTTTTCAAGTAGATTAATACATTTCCTACCTTCCCGGAAGCTGCTAAGTTAAGGAGGAATGGAATATAAATACAGTAATGCCCCCCCCCCTCCTCCGAACTTAGGTGAGACGATTAATACATATAAATTATTTTTAGTTGGGGTCGGAGAGGTAGAAAAATAATAATTAAGAAAAAAATACTTAATAAAATCTTAGACAACACAAATATAAAATCCCAAACCGAAGTAATTTTGGATGTAGAAGGTATAAAATCTAACAAAACAGTTTGCCGACTCAGAAATTTTTTTTTCTTCCGTAAAATTTCCTCGTAGCTTGCTAATAATTTATTTATTCCTTGTTTTGTCGAAAAAATACGCTCGTCATTGGAGTCTGCATTTTCTAAAATTTGTAACCTTTTTTCAGTTTAACTGAGGCCTTCGGTCAAATTTTTAACCATTATTCGATCTAAAGACTCACGCTTTGCAATATCTTGCTCTTGCTCATTTATATCTATGAGCTTATCAATTGTCAGCGCCTGATTGTGGGAATCCAGTAGTTCTTGAGCGTCATCACTATCCATTTCTAAATTTATTTACCTGGCAAGATTGACAATTCCATCAATCACATAACCAATATCATCACTGATATTGGTTATATGATTGAAGGAATTGTCTCTGGCATAGATTTTGGCTGAGTTCTAGAGATGGAAATAAATAAATAAAATAAAAGACGAATAGACGAGATTTGAAAATCGCGTAAGTCTCGGTATTACTGTATTTACCTTGACAAATCTGTATTGCCGAAATTTTATATATATTTCATATATTACTCTACAACAGGGGTCGGCAACCTTTCAGCTGTGGCGTGCCAAGCCAAAATACCAACATGATTCCGCGTGCCAAGCAATAGCAAATATTTGAAACAATTCGATTCCCACAGCAATACAAGCAGAATTAGGAAATAGAGGTCAAAAACACAAATTTAATTATATGTTAATTATCATCACATTTAAAGATATATAAAAATAAACATACACAATATAGCTATTACTTCAAAATAAATAAAGAATTAAAACTGTACACATAAATATGTATGTTTTTAGAATTTTTAAGGGGAAAAATTTAAATAGGGCTATTCTTCAATATAAATAAAAAAAATATACATATATTGAGCATTCTTAAAAATATTTATGAAAAAAGAAATAAACAAAGTAGAATATAAGTGTTCATGCAACAAAGTTAAATAAAAAATTAAAATTTTAATGCGAACCTTGTCCCTGCAGAGCTCTACTTAATGTCGCAATATCAGGGGTATAGTTGGTTACTTTCAATTTGACACAGGATTCATAATGTTCAGCAGTTAAACAATTTCTTAGTGGACTCAAAATATATTTCATATGAGAAAAAAAATTTTCACATAGATATGTGGAACCAAAAGCGGAAAGCAAGGCACATGCTATTTTTTTCAAACAATTAAATCGTTCATGCAATGACATGCAGCAATTTAAAATAGCTGTCGATTTATTGCTAGAGTAATCTTCCAAATTTAATTTCCAATTTTCCATAATTCTGAAGATATTAGTTCAATAAGTTCCATTTCAAAATTATCAATTTCCATCCACTCAAAAATTGACAAATCGAATGAGATTATTAAAGGGTCTATTAAATCAGGTTTGATTAGGAAGGAAAATATAGGCATACAACTTCAAAAAGTCTTTGCATCTTTTAGAAAACTCCTCCTTAAGTGCTTCAACGTAAGTTTGAAGTTCAACTTTGTCTACGCTTTATGTATTTGCAAGCGCTTTAACATTCGGGAAGTATTTGTAGGTACTAGTATTAATATCACGGGAAAATATATTTAATTTTGTAGCAAAGCCTTTCTGATATTCAAAAGGTTAAAGCACTGCTTGACTTTTTCCTTGCAATCCTAAATTTAGTTAATTGAGATGTTTAGTTATATCTGTCAAAAACATCAATTTGCACAACCATTATTTGTCGTCTAATTCGGGAAAATGCTGTCCCTCCTCATTAAGAAAAATTTTGATGTGTCCCATGCATAACATAACCTTATTCAATACATTACCAAGACTAAGCTAACGGACAGGATTGTACAAGGGAAGATCACCATGTTTACTATCAATTTTTTCTAAAAGAGATTTAAATTGTCTGTGTACTAATGAAGATCGAGACACTATAAAATTAACTATTTTAACAACAGTATTCATTACAAAAATTGAGCACTGAGACGAAATTTTGGCAACTAAGCTTTCCAGATGTATTATGCAATGGAAGTTCAATATTTTATGTCCAATGTGGTTTTCAAGAAGTTTGACAGATCTTTTTTCCTTGCCAACAATTACAGGAAGTTACACAAAATATTTTATTTATATTAATATTGTTTCTCTTCCAAGTGATTTATAAATGAAAAAAGAATGTCCTGTCCTTTAACATAACTCTTCATAAATTCGATTTTTATCACACTATCGTACAATTACTTCAAAGAGTGCAACATCATTCACGTCTTTACTTTCATCAAGAGCTATGCTAAATGTGTAACAGTTTCTTGTTAACCTGAATTTTACATTGCGTTATTCTTCTTTCAGCAGTTTGGGCAGAAGCAGGTATTTATTGAATTCAGTATAATGTTTACAAGTTAGGCAAATTGTTAACAATATTTCAGCACTTTTTAAAAATGTGTTCTTCATATGTGCGCCATCTATAAAAGATTTTCTTTGGCTGCTAAACAATGATCAATGACGAAACTACATTCTGTCGCTTTTGGTTTGACTCCAGTTGTTTGACATAAAAATGTAATTTCCTTTTTATATATTCAGAAACAGTTCTTTCTAAAACTTCACATTTCTCATCACAACTCTTAAAGGTGCCATGGTGCTTAGTTTGAAAATGACTTTGTACACTTGACGACATACGACATTTTCGTGACACATACAGCGCGATCTTTTTGTTGTATGAATCCAAATTTGTTAGTCCAAGAATCTTGGAAATCGCGAACATCAAGCTTTAATCGCCATTTGATTCAGTATTTAACTATAATTGTCGCAATAATTAAACAAAATAATATGCAAATTTCCACACTAAAACTAACAACGTGACAAAGTTAAAAGTAACCTAAAAATCACGTCCTGAATAAAACTAAATTCAACTTTCGACTGAAATCATAATCGATATTCGTATATCGGGGTGACTAATAGAGAACCTGAAAAAAAATGAGTTCTAATATCTATTTCTAATAGCTTAATTCGCACCAAAAGTAAAAAATAAAATAATTATTACTTTTTAAGCACAACACTCAAAAAATTACAGTTGCCCTTAATATTTAGTTTAAAAGAACATTTGTTATGAAATTAGATTCACTTGCTTAATTAACCCATAGCACACACACAGTTTTTTTCACCGAGTTTATTTCCAATCCAAATTAAACATGTTGATAGAATAACTATTTTTGTTTATTATATTCTGGCTGCAAAACGTTTCTTAAGCACAATTTTGATTTATATCTAAGACATTTGTTTTCTTTTTCCGTCGATGCCCAAGCTTTTGATGGATAAAGGACAAACTACTTTCCTTTTTAATCACAGAGCCGTTATGAATGATTCTTCATTTTACACAAGTATTACTCAATAATTATTTATATTATTTGACATCTGACTTATTATTAGTGTTGAATATTTAACACTAATAATAAGTTACATTTAAACAGAAGATGTTTTCTTTTATATAAAGCACACAAACTACAAGCAAGCTGATTCAGCAGAATCATTTTATGGCAGAGAATCGAAAGTGACAAATAACCTTTATATAAAAATGTACTAGGAGAGAGAGAGATGTGTATATATATATATCTTATAATTTTGTAGAGTGATGGCGTGCCACTGGGAATTGCTCCGCGTGCCACATCTGGCACGCATGCCATAGGTTGCCGACGCCTGCTCTACAATATTTTTTTCTTGGAGTTGGGATTTTTCTTTCCATCAGAGTATTTAAAATAAAAATTTACATGGCATTTTATTTTATTTTATGAGCCCTGAAATAGTTTTATTCTTTGAGTTACACAATCTTTTTCTTTCTCAAATATTTTTTTTAAAGTTCTTCAGATCGGGTTGAAATTAATTTATGAACCTTTTTTATACAATTTTTGCAATATGCATTTTGATTAATTTTATTAGTAGTCTACAGAATCTAAAACACTTTTAAAAAAAGTTATGCGAGTTTCTTAGTACTAATAATTTAATTATATTAATTATATTCTTTCAAATTGTCTGTGCGAAGGATCGTAATTCAGAAAGTTTCGTGTAAATCCATCTTAATGGTAACAAGCAAAAGTACAATCAAAAATTTGTGCAAGCATTTCAAATTTAGTCTCATATAATAGACTCTTTTAAAAGTCTTAGAACTGATTAGAAAGAAATCCGCCTATCCGGTACAGAGGTTAGTGACGCTGACTGCTGTGTCGTCCAGCCTGGGTTCGAACCCCGAAACAGGCATGGATGTTTGTAAATGTATATAGTGCTTTCGAGGCAAAGGGTACTCAAAAAAGCCGTCGAGCTGCTAGTCCTCTCGTGTAGTTGGTGGAAGGGGAAGAGAGATGGGAGACCACTGACACCCTCCAGGGTGTTCTCCCTTAAAATTGGGATGGAATCGAGCTAAATCACACTGTCACCTGTATGGTGCTCAAAGCTATGGCTAACGACAAGCCTATATATAGCCCTTTGTCGTGATGAATTTTGCTGGCCTTGATCTGATGTTACTGTCGATCAGGTAGCCTAAGTAACAACAACAGAAAGAAATATGGCTCGCTATATTTCACATTTAGTATTTTATATAATGAAAAAAATCTATATAAAGTAGAAAATCAACACATTTTTTCTTGGAAAATTCTCTAACAGTTTTATGCAATATAAATGAAATATTTTACAATTATAGAGTCGTTCATTTAATACTAACGCCAATTGCAAAATTATCACTACAAATATGACTACATTTTATTTTAATTTCACAAGCATCGTAATTTTGTTAGGGTCGTTTTATTTTATGGTAAATAATCAAGGAATATAATCTAAAATTTATTAATTAACCGTAAAAAAAACTGTCTGAAAAGCCGTATTTTATAAGCGAACTGCTTTCGGTATTTATAAGCGATTAACCCTTACTCCGTTGAGTTTCCATCGTTTGGATCTTCCCCCAGTATTGGGTTTCTTACGCTTCCTCCAAGGCTGTCTTTCTGTAAAAAACGTGTATTAGAGAATGTTCCCCTCTCCTTTTTTCGGGAACGGGATTTTAGTATAGTTATTGTTATTTAACCCAAATAAAATAAGCAAAACAGTAAATAATAAGTAATAATATGTAATAAATAAGTAGTTAAACTTGTACAAGTTTTGCACAGGTGTCGATGGCTTATGAAATGTTTTTAAATGAGAAATAAAGTTCAACGAATTTTTACCAACGCATAGCGACATTTTTATTCATTCTAGAACGAACAACAACACATACAGAGAAAAAACAAGCAAAATACACGAAAAAGGGGGTTGTTACATTTTTCCTTATAAGAGGGGAGAGGTGACAAGGGATGATGCAATGAGTCCATAACAAAACTAATTAATATACTAAATAAATAAAATATCTTTTAAAAAATGCATATACCGTACGTATTTATTCGAATCTAAGCTGCCATCAATTCTAAGCCACACCCCAATAGCATACCGTATTTCGTACTTCAAAGATCAAGTAATCTTTATTCTATAGAATACGTAGTTAAATTGTAGTAATCAATAGTTTTATGTACTTTAACTGACTCGTGTAGTTATGCTATAAAATAACGGATTTCACACTTTATCGCTAACATATATATGTTTTATAATGTTCTTACATCTATTGTATTTGAGAAATTTTACTCCATTTGATTTCAAAAATGACTTTCAGTAAATCAATTTTTTCTTCAATTCCATCAAGTTCAATTTGCCCTTGAATAGTACACAAAACAAAGGATGTTATGATAAGTCTAAACGGAGTAGTTACGCAACCATGACCGGTGGAACGCAAATGACATGTAGAGAAAACAACAGAAAGTAGAAACCGCAATTCTTTTATTTTTTATGCAATTCCAGGTGCAGATCTTATAAACAATCAACACGTGAGACTCATTTTAAAAGCATTGATGTGTAAATGCGCATACATCACTGCACGTTCCCATAATCAACTCAGGTTCGCAAAACACATTCACTGTTTTCTTTCTTACAGGAATATGTGAAAAAAGCTGTCTTTTACACCCTATATTTTCTTACGAATTCAAAACAGTCTGACCTAGCATAAATGTTAGTCAAAACAAAGCTTTGGCTTTTCCCTCACTATCTTCGCACCGTTGAACCGTAATACCACAAATATATCCCACGGGAAGAGAGTGTTCACTGGCGTTAATTCTGTTAAATCAATCTTAGTTAAGACTGAAAATATATATATATTCAGTCCTTTTCTACAACTACAGAGCTTCTTAAATTTTGGAGACAGTTTATAATCAAAATTAAAGGCACAATTCATTGTGGATTGTTGCGCTCAGAGAAACACAATGAAAAATTAATTTTTATTTTTAGAATATTATAAGAGTGTATGTGTTAATTTAAAAAAAAAAATTAGCAATGAACAACTATTTTGATGTGAATTTCAAATGAAATACTATATTAATTACATATATCAATAATTCAAACAATATGAAAGTCATATCGGAACCATGAATCCTTTTTATTTGTTTTTGTAATGAGCTTTTTCTTACCTTTTTTTTTTTGCTAATTACGATCCAAGAAACAGTTACAATTCACAACAGGAAACGATAATATAAACCAGTGGCACACACAAAGGGGGTGCCCAGAGTTTTTTCGATTGATGATAATCCTGTATATATATAACGTAAAATTGAATAAAGTACTTGTAATTAACAATTTATTTTATTAATTAATGCTAATTATTAATTCAAAAATTTATTTTTTACTGTTTTTTGTTAACAAAATCGACCAGATCAGAAGAATCAATTGGTGTTGTCTAGAGATATGATACGAGTTGGGGGACTTTCGACCATGCCCCCCCCTCCTTGAAATTTTTTTGTGTGCGCTACTGATATAAACAACGCAACACATTAAGTCGATCGCGATCGACCGGTGGACCGATAAAGCATTTTGGGGTGACCGCCTTCACAAAGAACCAATAATCATTTCATCATACAGAGGTCTAGAAATACCGTATTTATTCGAATCTAAGCCACCATTGATTCTAAGCCGCGCCCCAAATCCTCAACAAGATTTTGAGAAAATTGAAAAATATTCTAAAATGGTTTATCGATATCTAATTTTACGAAATCAAAATAAATTTTAAAGGAAAACTAATAAGTGAATAATTAGTTATTTTATCCGTATCAAAACTTCTAAATACATGCATGAAGCTGTAATTGCTCTAAATACCCAAATCGTACACATTTTTCCCTTTCGATTCTAAGCCGCGCCCGATTATCAGTTGCATTTTAACATTGGGTGAAAAGTGCGGCTTAGATTTGAGTAAATACGGTATTTTGAAAAATACGGTTGAAAAAAAAATCGAATGATAAGAGAAAATTTCGATGAATAGAAAATGTACTCCGCTATTTGGAGTGCATTTCTTCTGCAGTGCATAGTCTATTTGGAGACTATTTTACGAAGAAAATCGTAAAATGTTCTTGGTTCCAGGAAAAAGTTCGCGAGAAATTCATAAGACATAAGGTTCGTAAAATGGAGGTCCGACTATATTGTATACTTTCTTTTAGTTCACTACACCTATGCCACTGGGTGGACCACAACACCTTGAAAAAATTAGAAGTAGAACGTACCTTGGAAAAGTCTGCCCACCCCTGCTTTAAACCATAAGTTCCCAAACTTTTTTTGTCTCATAACACCCCTTGCCATGTTTTTCAGTTTAGGATAGACCTCTGCTTAATTAATATTGAATTTTTGCAAATTTATCAACTTAACTGTCTTTTTGACAACTAGTACTACTACCCCTAATTTAAAAGAATTTTTATTTCTAACTGTAATGAAGTATTGTGTTTAAAATTTAAAAATCACATGTTAGTTAATTAAATTAAAAGTTAATTAATAAATAAAACTGTTAAATAAAATAACTAAACAATAAACAAATGATTTTAATGGGAGGATCTGGTGTTACAAGATCAAATTTTCAACATTTGGTATCAATTTTGTTAGATTTAACCGTAAATCTCCCCTGCTAGTAGTGTCCAGTTTTGTTTTGTTTTAGTTTTGGAGATAGGCAACCGCGCTGAAACTCCTTCACACTAGGAAAAGCAATTTAAAATTTCCTCAGAATATTTTATAGTTCGGGACACAAATAACAGGTTTCACTTTTTAAAGCCAAAATTCCTGACATCTGTTTCTAAACTTTAAGATCTTCGTTAGAGGTTATTACGATCAGTTCCTATTGTAATGTGACATTTTTTCTTCAATGTGACCATATGAATCCATTGTCGATTGTGGTATTACCATAGTCAAAGCCTTCTCACACCTGGTTTCAAAATCTGAATTAAAGGCATTTAACTGTTGAACGTAGGTTAATACGTCATGACAGATTGTTTGTGTCCAATTGATAAAATTCGGGATCTCTATTATTATCCTTCTTTAGCTGACCTGGAGAGAAATGCTGAAATAGTTCATGATTTAATAATATTTATGCTGTCCCCTTGTAAGTACAAACTAACCTCATTAAATTTAGTAAATAAATCCGTTAAACGGGGAAAATTTGGTTTCCACTTGATTAAATTTTGTTTTAAAATTAAAGTCACGTTCTAGTTTTATGAGAGCCACTATCATAGACCTTACACCTCGATTTTTTTTTTTGCTGACGTAGACCCCTGGGGGTCTATATAGACCACTTTGGGAATCACTGTTCTAAACGATTTTAAGATGAAACTATATACCAGGGGTCGGAAACCTTTTGGTTGTGGCCAAATCAATCTTCCAATAAAATTCAGTGTGCCACACAGTCGGACATTTTGAAACAATTCAATTCTCGCAATAATGCATGCAGAGTTAGAGAATAGCGGTCAATAATATAGAGTTACAGTTTTATTATATATTAATTTTGTATCATTTTAAGATATTTCGTAACATAAAAATATAACTATTTCTTCAACATAAACAAAAAAAAATTTAAAATTTACATATATTATGTATTTTTATAAACATTTATCAAAATAAGAAATATGGACAACATAAAATTTTTGTATTTCCCTTCTTGTCGCTCGATAAAAAAGATATATAAAAATGTAATTGCGAACGGTGCTTGCACCGCTCTACTTTCATATCGCAAAATCAGGGAAATCACTTGTGAATTTCCATTTGACACGATTCTGAGCATTCAGTTGTTGAGCAATTTCTTTGCGGACTCGAAAAATTTTTTATATGAGGAAAGATTTTTTACTTAGATATGCGTACAAAAGCGGAAAGCAAAAAGTACATACACACACACACAATTTTCCTTATTCAAACAATTAAATCTCTCCGGCAATGCTATTCAATAATTTACAAAATAGCTGTAAATTTTAATAGATGTTTGTAAAATAAGGTCCATTACAGATTTATCAACTTTTATCCACTCAAAACTTGACAAATTTGTAGAGTAGTGCAGAGTGCCACTGAGAATTGTACAGCGTGCCACATGCGGCACGCGTGCCATAGGTTGCCGACCCCTGCTATATATACATTATGCAGAGGAGAAAAAAAGGATATTATACGGAAACTGCGGTATATGATGCAACAAAAATATTGTGAGAAGGATGAGATGTTTCAAATGATGAGTACTAATATTAAATGAATAATACATTATATTTTTCTCTTTAATATAACTTTCACTTTTAATTAAATAAATTACTTTGTCTAGTTTTAATAAATTTTTTTGTGAAACTATATATTTAACTAAGCTGAAAACTGAAAATCCTGCCAGAGAACGAGCCAACAAAATATGTTTCTAAAAAAATAGTAAAACATATTCTTTTCTAGAGCAAAAAAAAAAAAAAAAAAAGACTAATTTGGAGGTTAGAAATATTTATATTCTTTTTGAGGCCAAATTTATCATTAGAAATTTAATTCTGCTATAAAAGAAACAAACCATAAATGAAATTTGCCTCTTGCAATACCGGTATACCGAATACCGGTATTTTGAGCCATTTGTTCAGTTTCGAAATACCGGTATTCACAAGTTTAAATACCAGTTTTTCGGTATTTACTAGAAATTTTTAAAATTGTTTCTTATGTGTTCAGGGATCGCCAACATAGCAAAATATTATACGTCTTTGTGTTTATATTATAGTGTTAATTATTGCACCATAATGAAAATATATTATAAATGAAATAATTTTACGTCCATTTCAGAAGGCGAAAATATTGTAAACGTCTTTGTTCCGCTCATTCCGTTTTTAAAATTTTTTTCCCTATCTGTGGTTCTGCAGTTCTAAGGCAACTCATTAAATCCAACATCTGATTTTTTCATTGCCAGATACAACGGGATAAAAGACTATTAATCTGAAATGAATATAGACATAAATTATTTCTCTGACAAAAAGAACTAAATACACTACTCCTAACTAAGTTCTCATTGAAAGGGGAATAACATATCCAAGCTCATCTGCCTTCCTTCATCCTCATCCATCAACACCTGTTACTAAAATGTTTTCCTAATGGGCGAAAATAATTAGACTGTGAATACAGAGTTGCATCGTACAATCAAGAGAAGCTATAAAATATCTGAATCATCCAAGGTCAAAACTGCCCTATTACGTCAAAACTGTCCTATTACAGTTCAGAGCGATACTGCACAGTTTGATATTCGTATCTGAGAAACCAAGGTTGTACTTATGAAGAAAATGCGGAATATATATATTTCGATATTTTCTAAATTGGTGAGTTTGTTATTCCCATTGTATCATACTTTCCGGTTCAAAATGTGTTTTTCATATTCATTATATATTTATATACTCATAAAAAATAATCCTTAATAATGAATAAGAATAACTTTAAAGAAAAAAAAAATCAGTTGATAATACTTCGGTTTGGTTTTATTATTTTTATGATGAAAATAATATAATGGCACAATGTAAAAAAATGTTCCAGAGTTAAGAAGAAAAGGGACAACCAAATCCAATTTTTTAAGTTAATTGTAAATTTTCTTAAAATTTTTTACCCACAAACCAATCTACATTCAGAAGAATTCGGTACAATAATCGAAGATGATGATAATACTAATGTCAATGGTGAAAAGGAACTGTCTCAAAAAAATTTCAACAAACCAAAATACAGAACAGAAATCAGCTGTGTCCAAAATCATGCGACGAGAAATTGATTTATTTGAAGATGAGGGATTTCGAGGTAAATACTTGGAAAAAGTGTATCGCTCATTGCTAACAGTACCTCTAACTAGCGTAGATGCCAAAAGAGCGTTTACGACAGCTGGTAATTTTTGCATAAAATTATAATCTAGGCTTGGCAGTACAATTGATGCATTATATTTTTCAAGAACACTTTTCAAAAAATTAATTTTTTTTAACATTAAGAGCATTTTAAAAATTTGTAATAGTACCACAGACTGTGAATAGCGATATTTGCACTTTTTTGTGATTTAAATAAATAAAATGTTCCTTTATTTATTTATTTTTTTGTAATTCCTTATATACAGTTATAATTTATAAGTTACAAATTATTTCTTGTTATATTTACACTCTCTAATAAAACTGGCAAGTAAAACAAAGAAACACCTGTGGTTTTTTTCCCTTAAATTTCTAATACCAGTATTGAAACCGGTATGCCGGTATTTAGTTCTAAGAAATACAGAATACCGGTATTGAACTTTTGGTCCGATATTGCAATCCCTACATGTATGTTACCATTAAAGAATTTTATTCAGTCGTTTCATAGAACAACTAGGTATTTCAAGAAATAGCTTGACAAGTCAGTTAAAGTAGATAATAGATGAAAAATTTCATACTTTACCCAGTTATTCTATGAAATAACCAGTTATTCTATAAAATAACTATAACGATAGATTATTAAATAGAATGAAAAATAAACAATTTCAAAGTTATTTATAAATTAAATTATCATAAATAGCTAAAACCTCTCGAAAAATACATTTTATTCCTATTGTAGATGATTAATCGATAAATGATGAGGAAAAGCTGATGATATAACCCATTAATGCTCATATTGCTAAAATTAGTTAAACAGAAAGGAGAAAAAAGAACACGTTTTGATCTGATACTAGTACAATTAACTTTTCTACTCCATAAACTTCAAGGATATAATGTTGGAATAACCAATAGTCACGTGGTACTTTTTTCTGTGCTGTTTTAGCACTTTTTACTTTTACTATCAAAGTTGATAATTTTTCACGAGTAAATACAGCCCTTTTTTTCTTTGTTCCATACTTATTTAATGAAGATTCAAATCTTTTGCATTGAATCTTTTTTATTTACAGGTTGTTCTTCCAGAAGTCGTTGCTTCAAAACAGTTTCAAAAATATTTGTTAATAATCCAAAATGTAAAACGCTAAACATATACACACCGCCTGAATTATGCGTTTAAAAGCAAAGGAATGAAGCATACACACACGCACATATCATTGCAAAGTAGCTATAAGCGGTTCAAAACTTAATAAAGCAGCTAGAATCAGTCCAAAGAGCTTTCGAGTGCTGTATTTCATACTTTAATGATCAAATAATCGTTATTCTATAGAATACCTAGTTAAATTGTAGAATTTAATAATTTTACATACTTTAACTTACTTGCCCAGTTATTTCATGAACTACCTGGCTATTCAATGAAATAACGGATTTCATACTTAAACGGTAACAAATACAAAACGAAAGGATAAAAAAATATATAAATAATAAAAGCTTACATAAGTGCAAAAAAATATTTTTATTACTTTACCTAACACAATGGGGTTAGAATACTTGTACATTAAATCTTGAGGAACTACAAAAGGATTTAAAAATAAAGGTATAGTTACCCTTTGCTGTTTAAACACGGAATGAAGATTTTCCAATTTTTGTCTTACCTATATATTGATCCAGGAACAAATAAATGGTTATACATGTAAAAAGTTTTAGTCAAATTATCATAAGTTTCCCATTGTTTTTATTCAAAAAATGTCTTTTTTCAGGGTAATTCTACTTCATTTTTTTCCCTTCATATTCGCCATTAAATATGTCATAAAACACGAATGTACTTTTTACCACTTTTGTAGAGGCTTATCTCGTTTATAGTATATCTTTTGCACTGTCTTCCAAACTCACGTTGCCGTGGTAGCTAAGTGGTCAAGGTATGGGATCATGGAAAGCATGTCATGAGCTCTAGCCCAGTACCACTAATGACCCGCCGCATAGGAGCGCGCTGCACGTTAAATCTATCGAGAGCTCAAATGTCCTCCCGTTGGTGTGGTAGTTAGGAGAGGGAGGGTGCCAGCTCAGGTGTCATCCTCGTATAGCTGAACAGTGCGACGTAAATATCCATTCACTCACTCAAGAGAGAGATAGAGAACTTATCCTAAAATATATATCATTTAATAAAACACACACACAAATTCAAAAGCCATATTTAGCAAGTACTGACTGATTAATATTTGTTTGGGATTTACTAGCAATTAAATCTAAGTTTGGATTTGGTAAATTATTTTTAAATTTCAGTTACAAAGACTAGCATAAAAAAAAAGAGCTGTTTGCGGAAAAACTCCCATAGCAGTTCTATGAGTAACAGTTTCCCTTTTCCACAATTTTCTGTTTATTGGAAAAGTTGATAGAGACACGCATTTTTTTTATTAGATAGTGGCACTCTTCTTAAAAAGGTTGGCCACCCATGAAATAGAGTTAGTCATTCATAAAAGTTCATTGTCAAGCTTTTGGTATAAAAAGGGAACCATGGGCACAATACGTTTGGGAACAACTGATGTAGAGTGTATTTGGAATAAAAAGCAGACGTTAAGACCATAACCAGTCCTTTACATGATTTTTCTCAATATATTGGTCATGTCATATCTTTTAGAGCAAAAAAACGAGGGGAGTATAAAAGGCAGATGGTAACATTAACCAACCCCACCGTCTTTCTGGGAATGTCAACAAAGCGTGTACGTGAGAGGAGTAAAATGTCGTTTCCCTGAAATGCTCAAAGGGGGTCTAATTTCAGGCTATTGACCTCCATTTCGGACCAGCGAACATTTCAATTTCGCTCGGAAGGATGGGAAAGCAACGACTAGAAACTCCCTTAACTTAGGGTTGGCTGTGACCTACAGTTCAAAGCCACTCCATGGGTAAGGGAGGGATATGAAAAAGCGGACTATTTTCCGTAAGAGGCTTTCTAGAAGGTTCTTTGTCCAGGATCTCTTTTACATCTCGATGAACTCAAAAGTTGCGCAACAAAAATTCCGAAAGCACTACAAATTCGCTACTGGTTTAACAAATACTGCTCAAAGTTAATAGAAAAATGTATTTTCAGGTATTGTCAGCAGTGCCAGATTATGCATTAGGCGATTGCCTATGGGCCCCACGCTTTTTAGGCGCCCCAAACAATTGAGAAAATCAAATATTTAGCTATTTTTTTATTGCAAGGGTTAGTTTTTATTAGATTCTAATAAATAATTATTGTGTAGTTATATTTTTTAATTTGCTGATAATTTGTTAGTGTATTTGTGCAGTAAAATATATTCCTAAAATGTTGTGTAATAAATTATTAGGCTACAGGGCCCCGAGAATTCGACTGCCTAGGGGTCTCCATCTCGTTTAATCCAACACTGATTGTCAGGGCCATTTTGAAACTCCTCAGCGCCCCAGAAGCTTAAAATTGTTACGCCCCCCCCCCACAATATTTTCCGAGCACCCCCTTCCTTTAGTTCTTTCTTTGTCTGTTTTAATTCGCAAGGGATTTTCCCTTTCTTTGTTTTTGCTGTTTGGAGAGTTTTTTCCTTATCCACCACCTATGAACCCACCATATCTTGGACTAGCTACCGGTAGCCGTAAGGAAAAGAGAGTAGCATGGATTGGCCACTCACTCTTGTTCATTTCTTGCCTTATGGTATCACGGACCACGCATACAAGGGAAGCGGGATCCTTGGGTCCGGACCCCCCCCCCCATAGCCCTTGATTTTTTTCCGTTTGATTATAATCCTACGCATATAGTACTTAAAACTTAATTAAGCAATTATTAATAATTAATGTTAATTATTAATTCAATAATTAGTTTTAATTATTAATTATTTTTTGCTGTTCTTGTTTCCAAAAATCGACAAAATCAAAAGGATATGTTGGGCGGCGGATTGGTGCATGATACGAGAATGGTGTACGTTCGAACCTGGACGCCCCCCCTCCCATTGAAAAATTCCTGTGTCCGTCACTGCAGACCACCCACCCTTTTGTGAATTACTACAATAAATAAAGGAAATCGTTCTCAAGTACAGTATAAAGTATACATTGTCGTATGAACTGTTTTCAACTTGCTAATTATCATCTTTTTCCTATAGCTTATCCTTTAGTATTAGATATCATTATTCTTTATTGTACTTGTACAACAAATTGTACTTGTACAAATCATTAAATGACATCTTTGTAACCAATTCCCGTTGTAATATCATTTTGAGTCAACATCAAACTGTTAAACTTTTCATTTTCCATAGTAGATCTCATTTCAGTTTTTACTCTGTTGAAGGCAGAAGTGCTTCCTTCTCTTCTGATTCGCTAGAAGAAGGTACGTTTGCTGTAATTAAAAAAAAAATTTCTCTTTTTTTTATGCCCTCTAATTTATTGCACTCAAGATACGGGCCTAAGCGGAAAAGAGGTTTTAGATAGTGTTACATATATATGATATTTTGATGATTTATTTATCCTTAGTTCTTTAATGCAATTATCAGAACTTAGATTTCGATGTTACGCCATCTTTTAAATATGGCATAGAAAAAACAATGCTTACTTGAATTCAGGAGGTGATTAAAATATTTTAAAGAAAGTTTATTTTTCGAGTCATTTAATTTTCTTTCCTTTCAATTTCCTTAAATTTTTATTCATCGAGTCCGGCTCTAGCAGCTCTGCCACCACGGACAAAAATGGGAAATGCCGCTACTCTCTCCAAAGCAGAAAATTATAAAAGATAAATTCTTCATTGATGCACACCTATAAAACTTGAGCAATCCTTACAAACAGAAAGACAGCATAACAATTATATATATATATTATCTTAAGAAACATAAAATAACTAAATTAAGGACATAATTACCTGTTATTATTTCAAACGAGTAAAATGTAAGAGCCATTTCAGCAGGCCAATTTCTTCGAAAGAGAATCCACTGATGGTGGGGATCACAAGCTTTTATAGTAACTGCACTCAAGATTAAAACAAAACTTCTCCTGTTGCTCTCTATCTACCAAAAACTCTTATTGCTCCTGTCCCTTTTTGGATAGCTGACACCGGATATAGTATGAGTAAAAGGAATGTCCGTTGTGCCACCTTTCTGGGACGGGGAGAAAGTAACGAGTGAAAGATGAGTAACCATATCAAATTTCATGATTTAACATATACTCCCGCCTCGAACCCTTCAAGCTTCAACATAAAGGAAAACAGTCGTTAAATATACAGAGTACAAAATAACGAAATAAGATACGTTGAATGAAATACCAAATTCACACCCAATAATACTCCAGAAAATAAATAAATTTTTTGAAACAAAAAAAAAATTCGAATTCGATCCAAATGCGGCCTTGGGCTGGGTCCAGTTTGTTCCACCCTAGAGCCACCCCTGGTTGAAAACACAGTACAAACTCTTAAAATATTGCATAGTGAGGGATTAATTAAAATGGTCGAACCCGCAACCTTGGGTGCAGAAGGCCAGCGACAAACCAACTACGCCACCCAGTCGCCTGTTTACTTAGTATCAAAATAGTAATAAAATAATAAACCAGTAAAAAATACAAATCAAAAATAAAATACCCGAAATACCATATAGAATTTATTTTTATTTTCGAGAGCAAGAGTAATTTACTTTTGTTCTTCCGCCCTACCATCGAATTCGCGGAAATTAATAATTAATTGACAGAGCCTCTATCATAGAGTGGAGCCGACGAGCATCCAGCATTTATACAAACGTAGTGGCACTATTTCTATAGCCATTTATTTTTGTGCAATAATAATTCTAAGTTACAATAATATACTGATTTGGCGTTTGGTGCTGTGTTCTGCACATAATACCTGAAATTAAAAGATACTTAGGTGCCTGTTTATTCAAGTTTCAAGTAAAGTAAGTACCAATACACATTTCTAAATTATTTAAGTTGGAAGATATTGAAGTTGGTGTTTGAGCATGCGCAGTGGGCACCGCCTGGCGGTGATTAAGTGTATTAAGAAAACGAGCGTTGAGTTTCAGTGAGAGTGTGAGCGGGAGATCGGATAGGCGAGCGAGAATTACGGTGCCCATCGCAGTGTTCCGACATACGCCCCGAGCAACAGAGAAAGAAGAGAAATAAAGATATTTGTCACCAACGCAGTCTTATTACTGAGAGTTTGAGAGAGAGAGAGAGAAAAACACATAGGGACCACTACCCAACATTGAGTGGTCCGTCCAATAAGCCGGAGAAGTGAACATCCTAAGTGCCGTGAGTAGTGGTCTTTTTTGTTTTGTTTTTATTATAATAAATTGAGAACTAAATTAACTTTAGAAAAATGTTTAAGAACTGCCGTAAGGAAGATCTTCGTATTGTTGCTCTTGAACTTGGTGAGACTCTTTCTGAAAAAGTAACTATAGTTGAGTTAACTGAAATTATTAAAGAAAATAAATACTTTAAGGAGGATGTTGAATTTGTTAAAGAATTAATTCAATATACCATCGAAGATCGTAAAAAAGCTGAGGAAGACCGTAAAAAAGCGGAGGAAGACCGTAAAAAAGCGGAGGAAGCTAGGTTAAGAGAAAAAGAGCTTGAACTTGAGCTTGCACGTTTACATAGAGTTAATTCAGATAACGAGAGAACAGATGAGAGTTATAATTCGCTAGATGCGTTGGTGAAGAGTGTTCGAATTCTAACTGTGAAGGTGCCTAATAGACCTGAAGGTTGGGGATTCTTTTTCGCTTCTTTAGAGAGAGCCTTTGCTTCAAAAAATGTACCCGAGAAATTTAAGTCGGAAATTTTATTAAATTTGTTGGGTGAAAAAGCTACAAATGTGTTAACATATGTTAAAGATGACGAGCTTAACAATTATGAAAAACTAAAATTAATAATTCTAAGAGAATACGAGCCAAGTGCAAATCAATTTCTTGAACAATTTAAAAAAGCTACGCGTCATCCAAATGAAACGTATACTCAGTATACTTCTCGCCTAATAACAAATTGGCAGTATTACTTAAAATTAAGGAGTGTCTCTGATTTTGATAATTTAAATGATCTTATAGTGTCGGACAAAATTTTCAGTACTCTTGAAAAAGAGGTAGCTTCACACATTTCCGTCCGTGCAGGAAATGATTGGTTTCGCCCGCTGGAACTTGCCAAAGAGATAGACTTGTATAACACTTCTCGAGGAAAGTGCTTAAAACCTGTGCCTAATGTCTTTCCTAGAAATAATCCAGTGAAGAGCACGTCAAGAGTATTTTTGAGTGAGGTTAAAAACTCTAAATGTGTTTGTTGCGCTGAATCGCATCCATTATACAAGTGTGCAGTGTATTTAAAATTTCCCGTAACCAAGAGAATAGATGTGATTAAAGCTAATAACCTTTGTTTTAATTGTCTTTCTACATCTCATAGAGCAAAAGACTGTAAATCGAGATATGGTTGTTCAAACTGTCAAAAGCGACATCATAACACCATACATTTCACAGAGCGAGCGCGAGACCAGGAAGTAATAAATTCCACCCTTGAACCTCTAAACACATCAGCGCCTGAATTCATCCCAAGTGCAGAAACTCAAAACAACTTACTAACCGCAACGAGTATAAACAGAAAAAAATGTGTTCTGCTAGGCTCAGCAATTTGTTACATAAAGTGTGAAAATGGTTTATTCCCAGTCAAAGCAATTTTAGATAGTGGAAGCACTTCTAACTTTGTATCTAAAAGCTTATGCGAGTTAATTGGATTGAAAAAATACAAATCTAATGTTTTGGTTTCGGGATTGAGCAAATCATTAATTCCGATAGAATCGCGAGTTACAGTATCTATTAGCAATAAAGAAGGGAGTTATGTTAAAACATTAGACTTTTTTTTTGGTACCAACTATAACACAAGATCTTGTTCCAACAACGAAGATCGATTTTAATCTGAATAATATTCCCAATCTTAAATTAGCTGATAATAATTTTAATATTCCAGAGCGCGTGCAAATGCTATTAGGTGCAGAAGTCTTCTATGAATTAATGTTACCCGGACAGTTCAAGATGGAGGGTTCAAATGTTATTTTTCAAAACACTGTTTTCGGATTTGTTGTTTCCGGATCTATTTCCTCAGAGGAGAAGGGAAAGGAACATTGTGGGGTTATTCAAGCGGATAATCTAGAGCTTTCAATTAAGAAGTTTTGGGAAATCGAAAGTGTAGAAATCGATTCTGTTAAAACCAGTGAATTAAATATTTGTGAGGATCATTTTAAAAACACTCATTCAAGAGATGACCAGGGAAGATATACTGTGGCGATGCCGTTAAAAGAAGATCCTTCATGTCTTGGTGAATCCAAACAAACCGCGATTCAGAGATTAAACTCTTTGTGGAAACGACTAAATAGAGATAAAGAATATTTGTCCCTGTATGAGAAATTTTTACAGGAATATGAGGATTTGGGTCACATGAGGGAAATCAAGGCGGATGGGTCTGGAGTTGCATTTTACATGCCACACCATGCTGTTTATCGCCCCGAAAAGTCTACAACGAAACTGAGAATAGTGTTTAATGGATCAAGTCCATCAACGAGTGGGAAATCTCTAAATTCAATTCAATTTAATGGCGGACTGGTCCAAGAAGACCTTTTTCCATTATGGTTCGCTTCCGAAAGCACAAGTATGCCTTTACCACGGATATAGAGAAAATGTTTCGCATGATAAATATACACCCAGAGCAAACGTGTTTGCAAAGAATTCTGTGGAAGAAGGGCATAGGAGAACCAATAAAAACGTACGAGTTAACTACAGTCACCTACGGTACAGTTAGCGCACCTTATCTGGCCACGAGAACGTTGAAGCAGTTAGCGATGGATGAAGCTACTAATTTTCCTTTGGCGGCTCCTGTGGTGCTGAGTGACTGCTACATGGATGATATACTTTCAGGTTCCGAGAGTATAGAAGAATTAATCGAATTGCAGCATCAATTGATAGAAATGTTCCAGACTGCAGGGATGCATCTTCATAAGTGGTGCGGTAATTTTCCTGAGATAACTTCAAACCTGCAGGAGTATGCTTTCTTGGAGTCTGATGAGACTAAAGCCCTAGGAATAATTTGGAATCCTAGACCAGACTGTTTCCTTTTCAGAATAGAGCAACAAAGGTCAACTTCATTCACCAAAAGAATGGTTTTGTCTACCATTGCAAGAATCTTTGACCCTTTGGGTCTCCTTGGTCCAATTATAGCTTGGGCAAAGATATTTATGCAAAGATTGTGGTTGCTGGAATTGGGATGGAGTGATGAACTTCCTTTTAAAGAAGAAAAGGAGTGGTGTCGATTTATCGACTCCTTGGAAGCAGTGAATAGCATCTCTATTGACAGATGTATTGTGGTTCACAGAGCGGAGAGCATTGAGTTGCATGCATTTAGCGACGCATCGGAAAAGGCGTATGGAGCATCCATTTATCTCAAGTCTATATCTGCCCTTGGAGAAGTTAAAGTGTGTCTCGTAACGAGTAAAAGCCGAGTGTCACCTCTGAAGCAGATTTCCATTCCAAGACTTGAACTGTGTGGGGCAGTTCTTGCCGCTAAATTGATGAAGAAGGTGAAGGACGCATTGAAGCTTCAGATTTCAGCTGTGCATTTTTGGTCGGATTCGACTATTGTGATTTCATGGATACATCGAGAATCAAGAGAATTGAAGACGTTCGTGGCTAATCGAGTGTCTAAGATTCATCAACTAAGTTCCCGTGACCAGTGGCATCACATTGCATCGGAACAGAATCCTGCTGATATGTTATCTAGAGGAGTACTTCCCGAGGAGCTTCGTGACAACTCTCTATGGTGGCATGGTCCTGATCTTCAACAGAGTGCTTATTCAACCACCGTCATTGGGGAACCAACCCAGAGAGATGACTTTGACTGCGAACTACGGGTGTCTGAGAGAACTCTGGAGACTTCATTGCTGTGTTCCAAGAACTTTGACTTTTTCAACCATCTTATGGACCTTTCTAATAATTATTTTAAGATAATTCATATTGTTTCTTATATTTATAGATTTATTCACAATTGCAGATCCAAGGTGAAAGGAAGGGGACCTTTAACTACGAATGAAGTAAATGAGTCCGAAACCTGGCTTATCAAGCAGGATCAAAGTGGTAGTAACTTAAGTGACCCTTCAGGTAATCTTAAATCTTTAAACATATTCCAGGATGATAAAGGAGTCCTGAGAGTTGGTGGTAGGCTGGAAAAAGCTTCCATACCCTACAGCCAAAAGCATCCAGCTATACTGGCTAAAAATTCTAAATTGAGTAGAATATATTTCATAACTTTGCATAAGAAATTGTTTCATGTTGGTCCACAGGGATTACTGAATGCAGTAAGATTGAGATTTGGGGCTTTAGGAGGTAGAAACCTAGCTAGGAAAACGGTTCATACTTGTGTCATATGTTTCAAGTGTAAACCAATTCCCTCTTCTCAAATAATGGGCAATCTTCCGTATGAAAGAGTGAATATGGCCCCTCCATTCAGTGTAACTGGTCTAGATTTGGGAGGTCCATATTTTGTAGCTTACAAAAACCAGAGAAAAGGTATCCTTAACAAAATCTATGTTTGTGTTTGCATTTGCTTTGTGACTCGTGCCGTCCACCTTGAAATTCTTTCCGATTTGACTTCGGATGCAATAATTGCAACTCTTAAGAGATTCATGTCTAGGCGAGGAAAATGTTCCAAAATTTTTACAGACAATGCGACAAATTTCGTTGGTGCGAATTCTCAATTAAAGGCATTTTATAAGACCCTTAACTTTCCAGATCAAAATCTGGCGGCATATTTCAGTGAAGAAGGCATTGAATGGAATTTTATTCCACCAAGGGCCCCACATATGGGAGGTCTTTGGGAGGCCGGCATAAAGTCAGTGAAATATCACCTTAAGCGAGCATTGGAAGATCCCGACTCACATACGAGGAGTTTGAAACAGTGATTATCCAGGTGGAAGGAATCTTAAATTCCAGACCCCTTACACCAATATCCAATGATTTTGATAACTTTGAGGTATTAACTCCTGCCCATTTCTTGATTGGTAGATCAATTAATTCTATTCTTGAGCCCATAGTAATTAATATTAATGACAATAGATTAAGCCGTTGGCAGAAAACAACAAAGGTAATTCAGGTAGTTTGGAAAAAATGGAGTACCGATTATCTGAATACTCTCCAACAGAGAACCAAGTGGATGATCGAGAAGGACAATATAATGTGTGGGACAATGGTAATTGTAAAGGAGGATTTTACACCAGTTTGCAACTGGCTTTTAGGGCGCGTCGTTGAGGTCTATCATGGTTCTGATGGTAAAGTGAGAACAGTCAGAATTAAAACAAAAACAGGAGAATTTAAGAGGCCCATAACTAAGATTTGTATTCTACCTATAGATGTAAATAGTTAAGTCAATTTCCATTTAAGAAATGATGTGTTTTTCATTAAATTGTGCTTTGTAATTTTAATTTTTTTTTTCTGAAAATTTATTGTACTTTTATATATATAATAATTTTGAAAACAATTGTTTAACCTGAAACTGTTGTGAATTGTGAAACTGTATTGCTATTGTTGAATATTAATATTGCAAGGCCGGGGGGTATGTTTGAGCGTGCGCAGTGGGCACCGCCTGGCGGTGATTAAGTGTATTAAAAAAACGAGCGCTGAGTTTCAGTGAGAGTGTGAGCGGGAGATCGGATAGGCGAGCGAGAATTACGGTGCCCATCGCAGTGTTCCGACATACGCCCCGAGCAACAGAGAAAGAGGAGAAATAAAGATATTTGTCACCAACGCAGTCTTATTACTGAGAGTTTGAGAGAGAGAGAGAGAGAAAAACACATAGGGACCACTACCCAACAGTTGGGATTAAGTATTTTCTGTATTTTCAAAGATTGAAAACAGGATTTCCCTTTAATATGTATGTTGTCTTAAAATTTGGAATGAGTAACTTAATTACTTCTGTAGGATGGAAATGAAATGACAATCATTTTATGTGGATTATGGAGATTTTCCGCGATTATTATGGGTAAAAGTAAAGTGGTCTTGATTTTCGTAATAAATCGGTTTTTTTAAGTATAGGTAGTAACTACAAATAATGGATAACAACGGAAAAACAATATTTATTTAAGTGGGGCAAATAATTCTAAAGTTTATTTTTATAAAAACCTCTTTAAAGTGATGGACCAATAAATAATACTAATCAACGTTTCAGGTTTTAGCAAGCATAGACAATGATTTTTTTATTTTTTCAAAAAAAAAACAAAAAACTAGGTACTTTTTTTAACTATCTCAGAAATATACTATATTGTTTTGTAAAAATTTGCTAGAATATTTTTAGTTTATTAAGCACAGTCCGTTGTGTTATCGTAATTTTATGACCTAAACTCTTAAATTTATTTTTAGGAAAATGAAGTCCTTAGTCAACAATATAAATATATCTGGCAGAAAACATAAAAGTAGAGCCAAAAAACGAAAATTACTGTTAAATCGAGAAGGAAAAAAAATTAAGTGTGTCGAAATTTCAACTTTTTTTTACATTGGAACAAAGTAACAAGAATTTAACAAGAGTAAATATATTAACAAGTTAAAGGGAAAGGAACTTAGCTAAAGAAAACGGCGAAACCCAACAAAAGCAAATATTAATGATGAAAATATGCAAGATCTCGATGACCAGCAGTCTTCTGAAAAAGATACTGTTCAGCCAGAGGACATCAGTAATATCCCGACCGAAAAGTGTTTAGAAAACGTTGTGCTTAAGTTTGAGAAATGCGTTGCGTAGGTTCATGGCCTAAATGGCTAAGTAATTATTTTATTGATTATATCTTTTCACATGAATTAAGTTATTTCCAAAATAGAAATCCAAACAATATATATTCTGTTTCGGTAAGAGAATACAAAGAGCAAAAGGGATAATTTTCGCGAATAATCCTTTCAATAAAAAACTTAAAAATGACCAAGTGCTAAAAATATCTTGGCTATGTTATTCAACTAGTATTGGTAGTGTTTTTTGTTTGATATACAAACATTTTTCTAAAACAAATTCTCAATATATAACCGGCATTTCTGATTGATAACACATAACTAGTTGCTTAGAAAATTATGAAAATTCTATTGAACATAAAAATTCAATGTTTGGTTGACACGAAAAGAAAAACGTCAGTTTCAGATAAACAGTTACAGGAACAACTAAGAAAAGATACAGAATATTACCACAATGTCCTCAAACGTGTTATTGCGGCAGTAAAGTATTTGGCTATACAAGAGAATTGAAGCATTTAGAAGTACCGAGGAAATTTTCGGTTCTCCTCTTAATGGTAATTTTATGGGTGCCCAGGAACTGCTATCAGAGTTCGACCTATTCATTCGTGAACATATTGAACAGCAAGAATTACGACCAAAATCATTGATATCGCATTTATCACAAACAATATATGAGCACATAATTGAGATTATGGACAAGCAAATTATTAAAACAATTACAACTCAAATAAATAACGAGGACACACAAAGTGCTATTCATTTGTGATGGATTCAACACCAGATTTGTCACAATGACCAACTTGCTATTATACTACGATATTGTTTTCGGGGGAAAGTGTATGAAAGATGTGTCTCATATTAATTAAGATAGTCTCACATTGGCTAATACTTATTTAATTTTGTGCAAGAACTTTTACAGACAAATGGATTGCTATTGGATAATTGTAAGGGACAGTCATTTGACAAAGCTACCAATATGTCCGGTTGATATAATGATGCGCAAGCTGTTCTACAAGAAAAAAAAATGAATTTGCTAATTATGTGCTACACATTCTCTTAATCTCGTTGGTGCAAAATCAGTTACGGTTGTTACTGAAATCGTGAACTTCTTTGGTTTAGTGCAACAAATATATGTTTTCATTTCTGCTTCGACCCATAGGTGGGAACTTTTAAATCGTGAAATTAAAATGAAATTTACCTTAAAAAATTTAAGTCAGACCAGATGGTCTTGTCACTACGATGCTGTTTAAGCCTTAAAAATAATTATGGTAATAACGTAAATGCTTTTAAAACATTTAGTGACAATGAAAATGAGAAAATTGATTTTCGAAAAGAGGCAGTAAATTTATTTAATAAATTAACAAAACTCATACTGCTATTTTATTTATATTTTGCGAAGAAATTTTAGAAAGATTTAATTCAGTTAACAAACACAATTACAGACTCCTGGTTTGGACATCTGTGAAGAGAATAAGATAATTATGCCATTAAAAACGTTTATAAGCAATTTACATGAGAATCAGATAAAAAACTAAAGGAGTATCAAAACGCCGCCAAAAAATTAAGTCCTAGAAACAGAAATATAGCGATGTGAACAAGGGGCGGGGTATTTCAAAATTTGCAGATAAATCGACAGAAAAAGTTGTGTATGGGACAGAAAAGTTAAAAAAGGACACGCTTATTGTTGCGTTAGATAATTTGCAAGATCAAAGTAAAGAGAATGCCGACCTGAAGAGTGTAAGGCCTATTATTGATTAATTATTATTCAGATGATGTAGCCCAACATTTAGTAAAGGAAAGAGAGTGTTCAATTCAAAACTTATCTAAAACAAACTGAGTTGGAGTCCTACACTTGTAATGATATGTTTAATTTAATTTTTGGAAAGAAACTTGTGACGTTTTTCCAGATTTGTATACTATTTTAAAGATTTTGATAGCGCTCACTATTAATAGTTGTGGAGTGGAGCGTATATTCTCTAAAATGTTATATATAGAAAACAAATATAGGACAACAATAACAAATACTAGACTTAATTACTTATCACTTCTTTCTATTAATAATAATCTCACCAAAGACTTAACATGTGATGAGCAAATAAAAGAATTTGCAGCACAAAATAGTAGAAAAGTTTTTTTTTTTTTATAAATTATCTTATTGTTTATAACGTATTTAAATTGCTTGATGTAAAAAAACCCTTAAGTTTCGTATATATTAAATTTTCTCGCACAAAAATTTTTCTTAGGAAAAGGGCAAATTTTTTAATTATTTATGGGCCCCCTGATATTGTTCGCCCAGGGCCCCCAAAGGTCACGGTCCGGCCCTGGACACTTGAATCACAAATTAAGATTATTAATGAGTAAATTATAATTAAAAATTGGTTCTGAATTTTTTAATAATAAATGCAATACTATTTTTAATTGTCTCTACATAAAGTGTATAACATGTTGATCTACTTTAAATATTATTTTGAGATATATTCTTCGAAGTGTGTGCATGGAAAGGTGTCCTACGAAAACATTTTCTAGTTCTAGGGGTTCCACGAAAGCACGTTCAAGTTCTAGGGGTTCCATGAAAGCACGTTCAAGTTCTAGGGGTTCCATGAAAGCACGTTCAAGCTCTAGGGCAGTGATTCCCAAAGTGGTCTATATAGACCCCCAGGGGTCTATGACGATTTGCAAGGGTCTACGTCAGTGAAAAAATAATTTAGGGGTCCATGAGGTGTAAATGGGGGTCTACGATAGAAGCTGTCATTAAACCACGCCGTGACTTTAACTTTTAAAGAAAATGTAATCAAGGGGAAACCAGATTTTATTTATTTAACAGATTTATGTACTAAATTTAATAAGGTTAATTTGCACAATTACAAGGTGACAGCATATATATAATTAAAAACAAGGAGCATCATTTCACAACTTTTCTTGCCAGAATTAAGCTAAAGGAGAATAATATTGGACATCTTAAATTTTCCTAGTTTCTCATTTTGTCACACACATTCTGCCAGGATTATGTTTTTTGAACCTACCTTCATTTAAAAATGCCCTCTATTCAGATTTCAAATCTAGATTTGAGAATGCTTTGACTGTGGTAGACAAAAAAAAAGAAAAGAAGACTGGACGCTATTAACCGAAGAAATTTAAGGTTAAACTCGACAAGATTGATGCCAAATGTTGAAAATTTGTTACTGAAGTTCCAGATTCACTTTGTTTGTTGCTCATTATTTTATCTATTGTTAAATTTAAATCTAAAATTAATTAACATGTTTTTCTTAAGTTTTAAACATTATACTTCACTACAGTTAAAAATTCTGATCTTTTAAAGTAAGTAGCTCTGTACCAGCTGTCAAAAAGACATTTAAGTTGATCATTGTGCAAAAACTTTAATATTAGGTAAGCAGGGGTCTACCCAAAGTCGAAAAACATGGCAAGGGGTCTAAGAGTCAGAAAAGTTTGGGAACCTCTGCTCTAGGGGTTCCTCGAGTTCAAAAAGTTTGAAGACCACTGGTTTATGGTATTAGGTCTATCTAGGCCAGGGGTCGGCAACCTTTCAGCTGTGGCGTGCCAAGCCAACCTACCAACATGATTCCGCGTGCCAAGCAATAGCAAATATTTGAAACAATTCGATTCCCACAGCAATACAAGCAGAATTAGGAAATAGAGGTCAAAAACACAAATTTAATTATATGTTAATTATCATCACATTTAAAGATATATAAAAATAAACATACACAATATAGCTATTACTTCAAAATAAATAAAGAATTAAAACTGTACACATAAATATGTATGTTTTTAGAATTTTTAAGGGGGGGGGGATTTAAATAGGGCTTTTCTTCAATATAAATAAAAAAAAATTATACATATATTGAGCATTCTTAAAAATATTTATGAAAAAGGAAATAAACAAAGTAGAATATAAGTGTTCATGCAACAAAGTTAAATAAAAAATTAAAATTTTAATGCGAACCTTGTCTCTGCAAAGCTCTACTTAATGTCGCAATATCAGGGGTATAGTTGGTTACTTTCAATTTGACACAGGATTCAGAATGTTCAGCAGTTAAACAATTTCTTAGTGGACTCAAAATATATTTCATATGAGAAAAAATTTTTTCACATAGATATGTGGAACAAAAGCGGAAAGCAAGGAAAATGCTATTTTTTTCAAACAATTAAATCGTTCATGCAATGACAAGCAGCAATTTAAAATAGCTGTCGATTTATTGCTAGAGTAATCTTCCAAATTTAATTTCCAATTTTCCATAATTCTGAAGATATTAGTTCAATAAGTTCCATTTCAAAATTATCAATTTCCATCCACTCAAAAATTGACAAATCGAATGAGATTATTAAAGGGTCTATTAAATCAGGTTTGATTAGGAAGGAAAATATAGGCATACAACTTCAAAAAGTCTTTGCATCTTTTAGAAAACTCCTCCTTAAGTGCTTCAACGTAAGTTTGAAGTTCAACTTTGTCTACGCTTTATGTATTTGCAAGCGCTTTAACATTCGGGAAGTATTTGTAGGTACTAGTATTAATATCACGGGAAAATATATTTAATTTTGTAGCAAAGCCTTTCTAATATTCAAAAAGTTAAAGCACTGCTTGACTTTTTCCTTGCAATCCTAAATTTAGTTTATTGAGATGTTTAGTTATATCTGTCAAAAACATCAATTTGCACAACCATTATTTGTCATCTAATTCGGGAAAATGTTGTCCCTCCTCATTAAGAAAAATTTTGATGTGTCCCATGCATAACATAAACTTATTCAATACATTACCAAGACTAAGCTAACGGACAGGATTGTACAAGGGAAGATCACCATATTCACTATCAATTTTTTCTAAAAGAGATTTAAATTGTCTGTGTACTAATGAAGATCGAGACACTATAAAATTAACCATTTTAACAACAGTATTCATTACAAAAATTAAGCACTGAGACGAAATATTGGCAACTAAGCTTTCCAGATGTATTATGCAATGGAAGTTCAATATTTTATGTCCAATGTGGTTTTCAAGAAGTTTGACAGATCTTTTTTCCTTGCCAACAATTACAGGAACGTCATCAGTAATTACACAAAATATTTTATTTATATTAATATTGTTTCTCTTCCAAGTGATTTATAAATCAAAAAAGAATGTCCTGTCCTTTAACATAACTCTTCATAAATTCGATTTTTATCACACTATCGTACAATTACTTCAAAGAGTGCAACATCATTCACGTCTTTACTTTCATCAAGAGCTATGCTAAATGTGTAACAGTTTCTTGTTAACCTGAATTTTACATTGCGTTATTCTTCTTTCAACAGTTTGGGCAGAAGCAGGTATTTATTGAATTCAGTATAATGTTTACAAGTTAGGTAAATTGCTAACAATATTTCAGCACTTTTTAAAAATGTGTTCTTCATATGTACGCCATCTATAAAAGATTTTCTTTGGCTGCTAAACAATGATCAATGACGAAACTACATTCTGTCGCTTTTGGTTTGACTCCAGTTGTTTGACATAAAAAAGTAATTTCCTTTTTATATATTCAGAAACAGTTCTTTCTAAAACTTCACATTTCTCATCACAATTCTTAAAGGTGCCATGGTGCTTAGTTTGAAAATGACTTTGTACACTTGACGACATACGACATTTTCGTGACACATACAGCGCGATCTTTTTGTTGTATGAATCCAAATTTGTTAGTCCAAGAATCTTGGAAATCGCGAACATCAAGCTTTAGTCGCCATTTGATTCAGTATGTAACTATAATTGTCGCAATAATTGAACAAAATAATATACAAATTTTCACAATAAAACTAACACAACGTGACAAAGTTAAAAGTAACCTAAAAATCACGTCCTGCATAAAACTAAATTCAACTTTCGACTGAAATCATAATCGGTATTCGTATATCGGGGTGACTAATAGAGAACCTGAAAAAAAAATGTGTTCTAATATCTATTTCTAATAGCTTAATTCGCACCAAAAGTAAAAAATAAAATCATTATTACTTTTTAAGCACAGCACTCAAAAAATTACAGTTGCCCTAAGAACATTTGTTATGAAATTAGATTCACTTGCTTAATTAACCCATAGCACACACACAGTTTTTTTCACCGAGTTTATTTCCAATCCAAATTAAACATGTTGATAGAATAACTATTTTTGTTTATTATATTCTGGCTGCAAAACGTTTCTTAAGCACAATTTTGATTTATATCTAAGACATTTGTTTTCTTTTTCCGTCGATGCCCAAGCTTTTGATGGATAAAGGACAAACTACTTTCCTTTTTAATCACAGAGCCGTTATGAATGAATCTTCATTTTACACAAGTATTACTACTCAATAATTATTTATATTATTTGACATCTGACCTATTATTAGTGTTGAATATTTAACACTAATAATAAGTTACATTTAAACAGAAGATGTTTTCTTTTATATAAAGCACACAAACTACAAGCAAGCTGATTCAGCAGAATCATTTTATGGCAGAGAATCGAAAGTGACAAATAATCTTTATATAAAAATGTACTAGGAGAGAGAGAGATGTATATATATATATATATACCTTATAATTTTGTAGAGTGATGGCATGCCACTGGGAATTGCTCCACATGCCACACCTGGCACGCGTGCCATAGGTTGCCGACCCCTGATCTAGGCCTATACATCCACAGCAGTCATCCCATAAAAATACACTTTTGCCAGTTGACATATTGTTTGAAATTCTTGTTTTTTGGAGACTATGTACGAGAATAATATTTGACCACTTTAAAATTATCTGGATCATGATCTTATTTAGACAGTGTCGAGAAGGAAACGAGGCCCCCACCGAGGGTGAGGCCCTGGGCGCTTGCGTTAAGACGTCCCTGAATATTGAGATATTTTTTTAAGTGTACGAAGACCTCTGTGGCCTAACTTTTCAGCAGTTTTATTATTATTTTTTTTAAATAATAGTTATGCTAGATTTTAAAAAAAATTTATTCTAATAAAAAAACAAGTAAAATATATTGCAAAAAAATTAGTTTCGGTATATAAATTTTTTATTTGTTGAAAACACTAAATTTTATAGAAAATTGTTAGTTCACGGACACTTTTTTGAAGGAATTTAAGCTTATTTAATTCTATCCATGTATTAATTTAAGTAAAGGAATAGTAAAACAAGTAGTTGATTGGAAAGAGATGAATCTAGGGAGTGGCGTTACGAGGAATATTAGGGCCCCTTGCAAAGTCAGCTTTTGGACCGCAAGCCCCCTAATACGTACTTGGCATCAGTCAGGCTTTGGCCCCTGCGCAATGCGTGGGTGTACGTTACGCCACTGAATCTAGGTCAAAACCTTTAAAAAGGGATTCAATCAAAAGATTTTTTATCAAAAATCTCTCTAGGTGACAAGTACTTACTTTTACCATTATATGCAAATTTTTATATGTCCAGTGCTGCAACGTAAGTTAACTAAAATATAGTTTTTTTTTAAATTCAATGATAATTATACGATTTACTTTGTTCTGTAAGAATTTGTCCTTTCACAATTACTATGTTTATGTAGAAATTCTCTCTGAGCCTATTTTTCAAGAATATTACATGCTTTTTTTTCAGTTTAATGCTTCTATCGGGATTAGAAAGAATCCCGCCATTTTTTTATTTTACTTCTACCACTTGCAGTGAAAAGAGGCGGGGAGCCTCGCTTTGATCGACTCCGATTCGTGGTGGCGGCGAGAGGGGGGGGGGGAGAAATTACAGCTTTCTGTGTCGTTTCGGAGTGGCGAAACATACTGCAACTCCATGTTTTTTGGCGACAAAAGTCGCTATATTCCCCCCCCCCCAATATTTTCAAAAGAAGTCATTTTTTCAACTTGTTCCAATATTTTTATATATGGTTAAAAGTGTCGTGCTCTCCAAGGGAAGGAGCATAAAATTCGCGAAGTAGCCATAGGATAAAAAAAAGCAATGAAAAGTTTTAAAAAGTAGCAAAATTCGCGAAAAATCGCACAATTTGGCAACACTGCAAGAGAGACGGACAGAGCATCTTTTTTCTTAGAAGTTCCCCCTTCTGAGGCGGTAGCAACAAAACGGGGAGGAGAAAATTCCAATTATATAGGAAAGTTGTAAAGTACACTGGAACCAGTTGCTATGAGTGTGGATCTATCTCCTCTCCCTCCCTAGTTCAAAGATCTAGCAGCTGTAAAAATAGGGGAATGATTTCGAATGGGGAGACAAACAAAATCTTTTCCTTTTTCTTGTCTGGAGAATATACATTTGCATTTCTGACGCGCACTCATGCTTTCAAGCTGCAGTTTTTAATTTTTAGGTATATTCGCCGAAAACCACGCATTCCCTTTTAAAAATATGTTTTTATTGACTCGCTTTCTTGTATGTCTGTCCGGGTGGAATTTTGTAATTGATTTTAAACTAACTTCCCGATGAACTAGAGACTTGAAATTTGGACCATAGCTCAGAAATGAATGACGATGCATGAAAATGTGAAAAAGAAGAAGAAGAAAAAAAAAAAAAAAACGAAAAGGAGGAGAGAGAAAGAAAACGAAAAAGACGAGAGAAAAAAGACAACAAAACAGTAGTCCGTTATAAAAACAGGGTACATTAAAAAAAAATTTTATTTGAAAAATTATTTACGAAGAAACTTGAAATGTATACATGCAATGTTCTTATGTTTTGAAGTCATTTATTCGAGGTACTCTATTCCAAGCTTTAGAAAAAAATAGAATACTTCTAGAACTACAACCCGTTAATTTCATAAGGAACTTCATTTCTTTCAAATAAACAGTATTTCTATTTATGTAAAAGTCTAATTTTTTTTCTATGTTTATCTTTTTTTAATTTATAAAGCTATCATTTTTATACCTTTCGTATAACGCTCACCCGTAAATTTCGATCTTATTTTTTGTGTTAAAAGTGCGCGTTATAATACGCTTCAGAATTTAAATGAATAATAAAGTGATTAATGAACTAAGAGAGAAATACTTTTTTTTGGGAGATTTTTATAAAAAATCATGTTAAAATAATGCAGAAGGATTTCCGTTAAATGCATATAGAATTTTATATCTGGTGTAAAACCTGATACTTCGAGAAAAACAGCAAATTTTGCTCTACTCGTTACCTTCATTTGCAAGGTAGTTTAAATACCATTGTCATTGAAAGAATAAATGTATTTAAATAGTTGAGTTATTTTATAATATAAAAGATTCAGAAAATTGTTTAACAGAAGTAAATCACTGCAATAAAAGGACAAAATACAAGGTTTCTCCTATGAAAAACATTTCACAGATTTGATAAATTAGAGATGAAAGTCTTATATACAGTACTGAATTAACCCACTTTGGGGCCCCTAGACAATTTTTTCTTACCGGGGCCCCTCCCTCTCTCCCACAAGAAAGGGAGACACTCAAAAAATATTAAGGAATAAATAAAACAAAACTATATAATGCGAAAAACTGAAACAAATCTTAATCCGTAGAAGGAGTAATATGTATTTTTGATATATGTTTATTATATACAGTTCTCTAACAGAAAAGTAAACCATCTTATTTACAAAACTTTTTCAAAATATCTGTTGTGGGCCCTTAAAAAGCGCGGGGCCCATAGGCAATTGCCTACTCCATCTAATGAGTAATCCGGTACTGCTTATATAGTACATGTAATTAGACAGTTAATGCGAAGTCTAGTAACGAACTCTACATTTATCAGATCTGCAGAAAATTCGATGTCATCTTCGATATATTCATCGAATATGTGAATATTCGAAGAATGTTCATATATTTCGTAATATTCATCACAGCTGGAAAAAACTGGTATCGATACCAATGGCTCAAAAATTAAATAATTATGCTCATTGTTTAATCAGTAAACTTAAGTAATTATTCTAATAGATTAATTTGTGGCTGCAACAACCGAGTGGTCATGACCGCTTACTCGAGTAGTGGGCTCGTCCTGATGTCATAAGAAACCAGCCGTGTAGAGGCTGGTAAGATGGTGTGGAAGTTTAGAGAGGAGGTGGCAGCTCAGGTGTTGTCCTCGTAACTTGACCGTAATTCAAAATTACGAGGACCGTCACCAATAGCAATCGTGTTACTTCAGAGAGCAAAGTAAATTAAATAAAAACAAAACTATGTATAAATAAACTACTTTATTGGCTTATCATCGTAAAATTTAGCTTATTTTGAACAATTAACACTGATAAAAAATTTTCGTAGCTGCGATCAGAACTGAGGAAGCTTTTAATGATTGTACATAGGTAGATGATTCCAGTCGTAAATTAAATTATTAATAGTTCCAGTTTTTCAAGAGAGAAAAGGAAAATATTTCAGAAAGTTAAAATATTTTCTAGAACGCACCTATTACTAAGCGTGATGCTCAGAAATTCATAATCATTTTGAATTATTATTTGACCTTTGACATTAGAACACATTTTTCTAGAGCTTAAGGTTTTCGACTATCCTAAAATCGTAAAATTTTTCAAAAACTGACAAATTTTTTTATGATTTTATTTTATAAGCCATTTTATCTTTATAAAAATACCAAGTTTTTTATTTTCCATTCACTAGAACAAAAACTACAAGTGTTTTAGTAAAGCAGATGCCATAACTTTTAACGAGATATGTCAAACTTTAAAATGCGTTTTACTCGAAATGTGTTTTTTTTCTCGAAAAACTCAAACTCAAACAGCTATTGCTCAAAAGTTTACGAATAATTAACTTAAATTTTTTTGTGTTCTGTGTAATAGCAGAAGTGTTTTAACCTTCAGATTTATCAATCACAAATTTTTATTACAAAATTTACAATCCCTTATGTTAATATAATCACTGTTTTTTTTAAAGTAATTTCGTATGATAACAAAAATTAAGTGCTCTAGTTTTTGTAAAAGTTAAAACATCTCTTATCCTGAAGGTCCTTTCAAAAAGGAATAGGAAATCAATACGTCAAAATTGAGAATTTGTTCATGAATTTTTTGTATAGGGAAGGGCCCTGTTTATGTAATTTTTTGTAAATGTTTACCAATTTTTTTTTTCATTTTATTAATAATTATCTCTTTTTCTCTTCTTAATTTTAGCTTTTTTTCCCTTTAAGTGCACTAAATAAATCTAAAAGCCACAAAAAAAAATTCCATATCTCTATTTAAAAAAAAAAAGTTGTCGCAAGTAGTCGGATACCTTAATATTCAAAAGATTATAAAACAGTTGGGTTCTACCTCAAAGATATCTTTGCAACATTTATATGACTGAATTGTTTAATAACAAAAAAAGCATTCCTATTGGTAAAAATTCGAAATTTTGGGATATCCGTTACTGAAGAAGTATTGCAATTTTGCATGAAAAATATACCTCTTTCTTAGTTTAAGTTAAAGCAGACTGATAAAAGGAGTGTACCACAAATTAGTTCTACAAGTTTCGAGAGTAAGTGATGACGTCAAAAATACAGAAACACGAACAGAGAGAAATTGTTATCTCTGTCCTTGAACTTCGTCAATCAATAGAAAAATATCATGTCAGGATCTGTTCCAAAGAGATCCATTTCTGGATTTGTTCTAATGAACTAACTGTAAAACAACCAAAGATACTACTTCCGTAGACGAATTTCTTCGATTTTGGAATTTTCTTTATTTACTATCAAATTCTGAGAATGTATTGGCAATTTGGAATTAAAAAAAAGGCGAAAAAAAGTATATCAATTGTATGTCAAACTCTATAAAATTTAGAATGTGTGTGTGTGTGTGTGTGTGTTGAGCACTTTTGTTACTCTCAGAATGCAACCCAGACACAGCGGATTATCCAAAGCTGATTCAGGTTTATCAATATTCCTGCGTGGACAAAGTTTCGTCAACCGTAACGTCAAAATCACAAGCTATAAGATTATCGATCCCAAAATAATTCCATTTGGATATTTTTGAGACCTCATATTAAATCCAGATTTCTCATTCGATTGAAAGTTGGATTGCATTAATGCATTAGTTGTTATATCAATCTCTTATATTTTTAGTAATAGAGTTTAAGAGATCGACTTCAGAAAATGTCAGAATTACTTTTTGAGATAGTATTAGAACACCATTATATGAAGAATTCTTATTACCATTGTCAGAATTTCTGAGTGTTTATTATTGCTTTATTTATTTTCAGAAAATGTTTTGTTTTAGAGATTGATCCAATTCAACGACTATTTATAAAATTAATGTAATTTTAAATATGAGTATTTAAAAATAATGTAATTTTAATTTATACTTTATGAATTAAATAATGTTTTTTTTTCTGAAATTGCAAGAAGTTATGTATAATAATGATGATGATGTGTGTGTGTGATAATAATAACTTTAGTATAAGGGTTTAACTTAGAATTCCAGTGCTTAAATGTATATTTCGGTTGTAGAAAACAATGCATTTTTTAAAAGATAATAAAGAAAATGTTTATAAATTTTTTTTTTCATTTTAAGTTTACCATATTTTTTTACACATTTACATAGCTCATCTTAAGCAGTGAATTAAAATGTGTTTTGTAAATTGAATAAGTCACTTTATAATTTGACATAAAATATTACTATTTATAAACAAACATGTTAAAAAGGGAAGTCGCAACACAAAGAAAGTTTGTATAAAAGTAAAAACATATTTCTTGAATGCGGTCATTTAATATGTTTTTAAAAGATAAGAACACAATGAACAAAAACATGTTGAAGCAATATTGTTAAAATTCCAAAAATTTTTTTTTTCCAACTGTTGTTTTTCGATTTGCTTTGATATACGTATTTTGAAAATATTAATCTAAAATTCTTAGCATACATTCTTGGGAAATAACTAGAGGCCAATTTGCTTCACAGCGGGGAATAAATTGTTGCTGTTAACATTCGAGGATTTAAAATTCCAAACTTTCAATTCTTTTCGAAAACATTTTATGATTAATTTAAATAATTTAAAATTCAAAACACATGCCTTAAACAAGAACAGCAAGGTATGCATCACTTCAAAAAGAAAGCGACGACACATTTTTATTTTGACACACTTTTATACGTTTCACTTGCATGTAACGGAATCTTTGAACTCGATTTTTACCCACTTTAAAAGGTCAGATTAATTCGAAATTTTGCACACTTAGCAACCGATGACAATACAAAAATTTCGCAATTTTGTTCCATTGTCTTTATCAGGACATCAGAAATAACGATTTTCAGAATTGGAGACTAATTTCATACACCATTTCCAGATTTGGCAACTAATTCAAGATCCCATTTCCAGATTCAGCGACAAAAAGATTAAGTTGCAACCCTAAAAAAGGGAGAAAATGTGCGTCAGCTATTTTTTACCATAATATAAACAATTCTGTAGTTTTTCTGAAAAAGGAAATAAAAAAAAAAAGACTCGTGAATGTAAAGTCTGTTTTTCTGAATTAGATCTGAGGAGTGAAACATTTATTGCTTTATTTTACCAAAATAACTGAGAATTGATTTTGAGG
The DNA here is from genome assembly GCA_019973975.1 of Trichonephila clavata. Lineage (NCBI taxonomy): Eukaryota > Metazoa > Arthropoda > Arachnida > Araneae > Nephilidae > Trichonephila > Trichonephila clavata. The sequence continues at coordinate 105,534 of BMAO01025120.1, read as the reverse complement.
TCACCGGATTAATTAAGTCTCAGAGAATATTGAGCGTTCGTTTTAGTGAAAAATATTATTAATTTATGTTACACCTTCTTTCGCATTAAATATTTCAAACTTAGCTATTCCAGATTTCGTTCAGTTGGTTGATCCTACATTTTGCAAACCAGGCCGTTTCCACGCACCGATAGGAAGCCAATGGGTATTCCAGATTCTAAAAGACGAATTTAAGATTAATTCATCAATGAATAAATAACAGTTTAAAAAACTAAAAAATACATGTTTACTGTAGATCGAACTAAAAAATGAAAAATAATCTATAGTTTAAAAAACTAAAAAACACGCTTTTATAGTTAATCGTACTAAAAAGTAAAAATTATAATTCTTATTATAAGAATAAAATGATTAACGATAAGATTTATGCCATTAGGGTAAAAGTGTGGGGTGCTCTATATAAATTATAATTTCTTTCTTGTTCTGCTCCAAAATCCTGAGTTAGAGTAAAAATGTAGTACACAAAGCACCCCACGCTTTTATCCCAATGACATTAATTTTCTCGTTAATCATTTTATTCTTATAATAAGAATTATTTTTTTACTTTTTAGTACGATTAACCATAAAAGTGTGTTTTTTATTTTTTTTAAACTATAGTTTTTTTATAAATGAAGAAAAAGTATCTACCTGTGTGTGTGCGCTTTAACTAAATGTCGAGTGGTTTTCTTTTATTTTCCCTAGTTATGGGGCGAGTATGCGCATACTTCAAGTTTGCTGGAGATAAGTCTGGTTCATATGCTTTCCATTCCTCCTTTTATTAGCCTTGCATATTTAAAACAACAACAAAAAAGTTGTTGTTATTCGATATCTTTCGCCTTTACTATTAAATGTATTTTCACTGGATATAGTAGTAAACAAAGATCTAGAACATCCGGCAAAACAAATACAACTCCTGAATTCACAACGTATGCAATATACATGGGTCCGGAATTTCCTTTTTTTAAACCCTTCTGAAAAGTATTGGTAACACAAAACATGTAATAAAACAAGTAATCCTAATCTTACTTTGAATATATCATTATTTTGTCATTTATGTGCAAGAAGTATGATTGACAAAAAAAAAAGATTTTTATCATAAAAAAACCCTAAGGCAGGGCCGTTTTTAACATCCCTGCGCCCTAGGCTGTTCAAATTGTTACGCCCCCTCCCAACACCATTTCCTTCAGTTCTTACCTTGCCAGTTTTAGTTCGAAACAGATTTTCTCTTAAATCTCTTACTCCCCCCCCCCCAATGGGACTAAGGATTGGTATTTTTAACACGCTTTTATAAGTTTCACTTGCATGTAACGGAATCTTGGAACTCGATTTTTACCCACTTTAAAAGGTCAGATTAATTCGAAATTTTGCACACTTGTCAAGGACCGATGACAATACAATAATTTCATAATTGTGTTCCGTTATCCTCATCAGGATCGTCAGGAATCACGATAATCAGATTTGGCGACAATTCCAAATACCACTTCCAGATTTGGCAATTTAATTGCACATACAATTTTCAGATTTGGCGACTAATTCGATATAACATTTTTTGATTTAGCGACTGATTCAATATACCATTTCCAGATTTGGCGATTAATTCCAGATTTAGCGACTAAAAGAAAAAGGTGCAACCCTACAGCGAGTGTTTTTAATTAATACACTTGTGATTTATAAAAATAAAACAAACAAAAAAAGTGTTCTGTATGTGAGAAAGTGGAGGGTGGGTGTGTGTTTTCAATTTCTTACTATAATATAAACATTTTTCTGAAAATGAAAATTAAAAAAAAAAGGCTCGTGATATGAAAAAAATAATTTATGTTCTAACTGCTAAATAGTTTTTATTTTTATAAAGCAATACGAAGGGATGATACGAATTAACATTATAGCAATACGTTTAAAGGTGAGAATACGATTGAGACTTAATATTACCATGTTTTTATTAACTCGCTTTCTTTAATGTCTGTCCGGGTGGAATTTTGTAATTGATTTTAAACTGTGTGACTTTCCGATGAGCTAGAGCAGGGGTCGGCAACCTTTTAGCTGTGCCGTGCCAAACCAACCTACCAACATGATTCAGCGTGCCATGCAATAGGAAATATTTGAAACAATTCGATTCCCACGGCAATACATGCAGAGGTCAGGAATAGAGGTCAAAAATACGAATTTAGGCGTTAATTATGCATAATTTAAATATATTTAATGATTAAAATATACAACATAAAGAATAACTATTCCTTCGATATAAAGAAAAATTTATAAAACTGTACACATAAATATGTATCTTTTAAGAATTGTTATTAAAACAAGGAGTAAACGTAAAACATATGACTATTCTTCAATATAAATAAAATATAAAATTGGGCGTGTATAATGCATTTTTAAAAATATTTATAAAATTAGAAATAAACAACATAAAATATAAGTGTTCATGCAACATAGTTAAATAAAAAATTAAAATTTCAACGCGAATCTTGACCTTGCAGAACCCTACTTAATGTCGCAATATCTGGGGTATAAATTGTGATTTTCTATTTGATACAGAATTCTGGATGTTCAGCTGTTAATCAATTTCTTTGGACTCAAAATATACTTGTATTTCATGAGAAAAAATTTGTTCACATAGATAGGTGGAACCAAAACGGGAATTGTTTGACAAAAATGTAATTTTTCCTTTTTATATCCAGAAACAGCTCTTTTTAAAACTTCACATTTTTCATTAGAATTTGTAAATGTGACCTGGTGTTTCGTTTGAAAATGTCTTTGTACACTTGACATACAACACTTTCGTGACGTAGCATACATACAGCGCGATATATTTGTTGAACGAATCCAAATTCGTTCATCCAAAGAACCGTGAACACCCAGCTTCCTTTTTTTACTCGCCATTTGATTCAATATCTAACTATGAATTGTCGCAATAATTATACAAAACGATACAAGTTTTCACAATAAAACTAACAAAGTGTCAAAGTTATAAGTAACCTAAAAATCACGACGTGCATCAAAAACTATATTCAACTTTCGACTGTAATGGTACTCAATATTCGTATATTGGCACGTCTAACCGAGAACATTAGAAGAATATGAAAAAAATATATCACACACACATCACTTAAAAAATTGTAGTTCCTCTTAATATATATTTAAAAGGGCAGTTGTTATCAAATTAGATTCCCTCCCCGTACCTAATTATCCCACGAGCAGCTTTTTCACTCAATTCATTTTCAATCCAAATTAAATATGTTGATAAAAAATAACAATTTTTATTTATAATATTTCCTCTGCAAAACGTTTGTTAAGCAGAATTTTGATTTATACCTAAGACATTTGTTTTTCTTTCGGCGATGCCGAAGCTTTTGGTGGTTAAAGGACGAACTACTTTCTTTTTAACACGCTTTTATAAGTTTCACTTGCATGTAACGGAATCTAAGAACTCGATTTTTTTATTCACTGCACAGTAATGAATGATACTTCATTGTACAAGTATTACGCAATAGTTTTGATTTGCGTTGAATATTTAACACTAATAATGAGTAACATTTAAACACACAAAAGATGTTTCTTTTACATAAAGCACACAAACTACATGCTTGCTGATTCAACAGAATCGTTTTATGGCAGAGAACTGAAAGTAAGAAATAAAACTTTTATATAAAAATGTGTGAGGCGTTGAAGGGAGAGACGGAGCTATTTAGCTTTATCTTATAACTTTGTAGCGAGTGGTGGCGTGCCACTGAGAATTGCTTCGCGTGCCACATTTGGCACGCGTGCCATAGGTTGCCGACCCCTGAGCTAGAGACTTGAAATTTGGACAATATCTCAGAAGCGGATGACAATGCATAAAAATGTGAAAAAAGAAGAAAATTAAAAATTAAAAGGAGGAATTTTTTATACTTTTTAGTCCGTTATAAAAACATGGTACATTAAATTTTTTTTAATTCGAACTTTTTTTTCTTCTTACCACACATTTTATTTGTTTGACCTGTTCTTTTGAGACGGAATCTAATATAACGATACGGGAATCATCCGAGGTCCTGTAAACAGAGAAAATAAATACATATCAGACCCTTTAATTAAAACCCATTGAAGAGCAAGACTTATTCCAGCAGCCACGTAATTCTGGCTCCAAATATCAAACTCAAGGATAAATTCAACAATGAATAAATGACATTTTAAAAAACTAAACACGCTTTTATTGTAGATCGAACTAAAAAATTAAAAATAAATTATAATTAAAAAAAAAACTAAAGAACACGCTTTTATACTGAATCGAACTAAAAAGTAAAAAAATAATTCTTAATATAAGAATAAAATGATGAACGAGAAAATTAATGTCATTGGGGTAAAAGCGTGGGGTGCAATTTCGGAATTGAAAAAAGTTAGAAACTATAACAATTGATATACAATATTTATAGAACACCCCACGCTTTTACCACAATGACATTAATCTTCTCGTTCATCATTTTATTCTTATATTAAGAATTATTTTTTAAATTTTTAGTTCGATTCCGTATAAAAGTGTGTTCTTTAGTTTTTTTAAATTATAATTTATTACCTTTGCAGACCTAGTACATTCTCCAGGAGCTGTTATCACTGTTTAGTGCTCCACCATATAAGCGATATCAATTGCCACAAGTAATTTTGACCCCAGTTTCTTCCCCAGAAGGAGGCACCTGAGCTCTGACGATGCGAATGTGTTTTAGGAATTTAATTTGAGAGCACCCAAGCCAAGAAGGCACTCAAGGGAATTTTTACATGCTGCATAATCATACGACATGGATGCTGTGGATTTTCTGCCTCATGAAAATCCAGCGTCTTGGGCCAGGGTCAACCCCGCAACCTTTGGTGCAGAAGGCCTGCGACAAACCAACTACACCACCTAGCCGGCTAAACTTGTTTTTCTTCTTTGTAGAGTCTTTCCATTATCCACCACCTATGGACCCCCTATGTCCCAAACTAGCAATCATTAGCCATAAGGGAAGGATAGTGGCATGGTTTGGCTACTCTTGTTCATTTCTTTATTTACAGCATCACGGGCCACTCACCCACTCTTTTCTAAATTAATACAGTGAATTAATGAAATCGTTTTCAATTACAGTTTAGAGTATAAATTAGTGTATGAACTGTTTTTCCAAATTGTTAATTATCAACTTTTTCATTACTTTTCGCTTCACTATCTTTTACTTTGCGACATCCTATTCTTCGTTAAGTTACTGTCATTGTCATTGCACTTGTACAGCAAAGGTTTTCTGCGGACTCTGGTTATTGCAAAATTGTTAATTTTATCATTGTAATCAATTTCAATTGTAATATCATTTCGAGTGTATAGCAGCTTCAAACTGTTAGACTTTTCACTTTGCATAGTGGATTTTATTCCAGTCTTTACTCTTTGCAGTAAATATTCTCTTTGCAGTACAGTTAGTCACAGAGGAAGAGTCAAGTAAATTCTCATTGCGACTTCTAAATTTGGAAAGGTATTTTTCAATCTTGTTTTTCTTGATGTAGGAAGAGACTCGTCTTGTTATTTTTTCCACCTTCATATACATTTTGAAATGTTGACACTAGCACAAACTATTCTGCAGAGATGCCTTTGTGGTACCTTAGAGCCAAGAATTTCGTCTATTTTTTTGTCATATCTTCTTGCTCCTCTTCATGAAGATTTCTGAATATCTAGAATCTTGTGTTGAGAGCTTCGTATAGCGCTGGTACGTTCACTATAATTTTAATGTTTTCTCTTTTTTCGTCTTCCAACTTTTTGAGCCCCCAATTCTTTTGAGCCAGAGAGACGTACCCAGCGTGCCTAAGCCTAAAAGGGGCCCTGCCCTAAGATATATAAAAAACACTATATTTTTGTTAACTTTTAAACAATTATCCATTTTTTTTCCAGGAAAGTTGAAAATAAAAAATTATTAAAATTACTGAAAACCAGATTAAAATATCATGCTTTTAAGAGTTTTACATATCTAAAGGATTTTTTGATTTTGATTTGCGAAATTTTTTGATTTTGGTTTCTTTGCTTAAATTTGTTATACGTGCCTCTACTTTGATAATGAATGCATTATCAGACATATCGAATGTTATGTTTTTCAAATATGAATTTTAAATTTTTAGCATTTTATTAATGTACTCTAAACACAATATTTACATGTACAGACTCGTAATATGAAATATTGTAAATATTTTAAACACTTCAATTTTTTGGGTCGATATTACAAGTAATTGTCTAAAAAAGCATAGGAATTTATTAAAATTATGGACAGTAATGAGTTTTCTAAAATTTAATTTGTACAACAGTTTGAAAGGCTCGGTTTTGTTAAACTGAAATATATATTGCTAATTTGAAAGTTTTATTGTATAACATTAGTTTCAACTTATAGATAAAAATTTGGATGTTAAAAGTTAATTTTTCGCTTCTAATGTATATATATATATATATATATATATATATATATATATATATATATATATAATTATTGGTTATAATCAAGCTCAAAACTCAATCTGGGTGTATCTAAATAACTGTAAGGAGTCAGAAAATTATATCGTTAATAATATTTACAGGAGAACTTTCGCCTACCGGCTCCTATCTCCCTTCGTTACAATTTAGATGGCTCTATCACAATTTTGTTTTCCTACTCAGTCGTAGTTTTAATTCTTATATAATTAAAATTTAACTTTTGAATTCATTGATAAATTTTGAATTGGTAAAATTATATTATAATTTAACTTTAGAGCATGGTTCCCAACCTTTTTTGAACTGGCGCCCCCTTTTCTAATAAGTATTTCGATATCACCCCCTTTCTCCTAGTGAATATTTCGATACCGCTCCCTCCCACTCTATAGAAATAAGAGTGTACATAATACATGGTGAAAACAAGAGTTAAGTTTTAAAAAATATACTTTACTAAAAGAATATATTTTTTTAATTTCATTTTTTTCTAAGGTCCCAGATTTTTTACTTGAGAATCTGAAATATCTATTGCCACAAATATATTTAAATGTGTAATATTATACACTATCTGGCCAAAAGTATCCGGACACCTAGTGGTATGGACTTAGAGCGTCCTGAGGCACATATAATTATGGTGTTGGTCCCTCTTTTGCTTGGATGACAGCCTGCACACGTTTGAGATTTTCCACCAATTTTTAATAGGTGACCTTAGGAATTGCCTTCCAGGCGTTCATCACAGCTGAAGTGAGTGGTTGCCGTGAGGATGGTCGATTTGGCTGGCTACGTAATCTGCGCTGTAATTCGTCCCAAAGATGTTCTATGGGATTTAGATCGGGGCTCTGAGAAGGCCAGTCCAGTTTTTGAACACCCAATTCGTCAAACCACGTCTGTGCAAGCCTCGATGTGTGAATGGAGCAGTTATCCTGCTGGAAGCGAAATGGGCCTTCCCCGAACTATTGTCATAGAGTTGGGAGTGCAGCATTGTGCAGAATGTCCACATACATCTCAGAGTTGATGTTTCCAATCACAGGAACTAACGGACCCAGGCCAAACCACGAGAAACACCCCCACACCATTATGCTTCCACCACCAAACTTAACAGTCGGCACAATGCAGTCACTAAAGAAACGTTCGCCGGGCATTCGCCGAACCCAGACGCGTCCATCCGCCTGCCAGACTGTAAAGCGAGATTCATCACTCCAAAGAACAGTTTTCCACATGTCCACAGTCCAATGACGGTGAGCTCTACACCATTGCAATCGATGCTTCGCATTCTGTGGAGTGATGTTTGGCTTGTGAGGAGCTGCACGGCTATGGAATTTCCAAGTTTTTTAACTCTCGACGGACAGTCCTGTTGCTAACACTAATTCCTGATGAACTTTGGAACTCCTGAGAAATTTCCACCAACGAGGACTTGCGATTTTGTTTCACTACCCTTTTCAGAGTTCTGCGGCTGAGTGCACCAACTATTTTTCGGCCTACCGGTTCATTTTTCTGCCGTTTCACTCTGCCTCGACGTTTCCACTTCACAATTACATCACTCACAGTAGATTTAGGCTTCTATAGAATGTCCGCAATCTCACGAACTGATTTCCCACAAAGGTGGGATACTACTATACTGCCACGATCAAACTCACTAAGCTCCTTTGACTTACTCATTGCCTCACTAACGCATAAATACAATCTGACAAACCACTACCAACACTTTTATAGCTTTCAATTACGTATCAAATTGCGTCACTCGCCAGAACCACTTTTTTAAGGAGTGTCCGGATACTTTTGGCCAGATAGTGTATATTTTAGTCATAGTTAGGATATTGTTGGAATTGAAACGTTACTGAATTTCTTCTTCATTTAAAAGAGTGGAATAAATGTTTTAGATTATCTGTTACAAAGACAGGCAGGGGTTTTGATGATACGAAGTAATTCATAAAATAAACTATTGCTTTCAAAATAAATATAAATTGACAGTTTCAGCCTTTAAAGAATCACGTTAATTCCTGGTTAACATATTTAATTATGTTTCTTGGATAATATACGTAATGAAATGCAGAGGACGAAGCATGTTTCCTACTGCTCACAGACAAAGACAACACGTGCACTACAGAAATTAAAATGCACTATATCATTCAATTTGATGTACGTCTGAATGTAATGTAATCTTTTAAGTTTTTCATCCACTTCCCTAACTACCGAAATATGTGAATTTTCGTACATGTGATGTAGGAATGATTTAAATACATACAATCAATATAAGTAAACAGTATTAAAGTTTGCTTTTGTAAGTACATAATCAGCGTGTTTTCTTAGTCTTTTTTGGTTAATCTTCCCAAACCTCTCCGTGCCATCTCAACGCCCCCCTGAAAGCCTCAAACGCCCACAAGGGGGCGTTATAGCCCACGTTGAGAACCTATGCTTTAGAGCTTTATAAAAACGAGAAAAAAGGAGTAAAATATTGATCCGTACCGAGAGAGCTGCAAGCCTAGCCAATCAGGGCACAGCAAAATTGCTGAGAGTTGAAAAAGGCTAAGAAATGTTTTTGAATTATATGCTGATAAGATCGTGATTTGTTATTTTTAAGTCAGTGTTTCGCAAACATATATTTGCGACCCAATTTTCATTCATAATTTTCACATCGCCCCCCCCCCTCCTCCTATATAATAACAATGTATTGAATGTAATAATAATATACATTGTCCCCTAAAGCTACAATACGCGATCTTAATTATAAACCGTACAAACTAACAAGATAAGTGTTAGATTTTGTACATGTTACCTTTAAGTAATCGATATTCTAAGTAAGTTACTTTTTAGTAATAGGATAATTATTATGAGGCTTTTCTTTTATAACTTTTAAATTGGAACCGATTGTAAGAAATATGCAACGTGTATTTTATTTTTTATTAATTCAGAATGTATTTTGTTTTGTTTTTAGTAAATTAATAATTTTTTAAAAAATAATCTTTTATTTTCGACATACTCGCACCCCTCATAAGGTTATTCCGCCCCTAGGGGGCGCACCCCACAAGTTTGAGAATCGCTGTCTTAAGGATAGGAAAAATACTTTTGAAATTTTGTCGAGAGACGAGAACACTTGAACGTATAGAACTTTTAGGTTCAGATATAGTTCCACGAATTTGCGGATCTAAAAAAGGGATAGTTTGCAAGATTAGGGGTCAATTAAAATTTGTCGTGGGAGATGCGAATTTAATGCAAGGGTGTATTATCAATTTTACTAATAAAAAAATTTGCAGAGTTGTCAATTTGTGCAAATAATTTTATTATTTGATTGCTAATAACTTGTCTGGGGGTTTTAACTTTACTCGTAGCTTGAAGATCAGAATTTTATCATAAACAATCGAGTGTTAAGCAGTGGCGCATACAAGGATGGAGTTTGGGAGCTCAAACCCCTCCCACAAATCAACAGATTTTTAATTTTTAGCAATAGATTACGTCTCGGTGTTTACGTCTAAATCCCTCCCATGAAAGTTTGTGTACGCTACCAGCGTTGAGAGTCTATATTAAAATGATGTACACTCTAAAATAGCGGTAGCCAACCTTTTTGGTAAGAGTGCCACTATCTGATATTAAATCATTACGCGTGCCATTTCCAACTTTTAAAACAAACAAAAAGATATATAAAGGTGAAAAAATGTTACTTATTGGCTTATGGGATTTACGCAAATAGCACCTTTTTTATGCAGGTCTAAATAGTGAAAATTTAAAAAATAATTTAATAAATACTCAGGTTTTATTGTTAATAAACTTTTTACTTAACTTTTATAAACTTTTGGAAATATACAACAAAAATGAGTAACTTTAAATATTTAATTCTAATTTATTACTAAACAGTCAGTACTTGCTTAATGTGGCTTTTGAATTTGTAGCTTTTTTATCAAGTCATCTCTATTAGGATTAATTCTTAAAGATGCTAATAAATTAGGTTGTTTTAGGTATATATCAGTTAATTTTGAGCGATATTATGATTTCATGTATATTATGTTCGTAATAGAAAACATTTAGTCACACACTTTTGTTGATCCAAAACTACAACAATATCTGCCAGCCAAATCATGTAAATTTGTAAACTTGCCTGTCGGCTCAAATTTCTAATTTTCAATATATAATTTGAATCACTTGAGTTGAAATTCATTCCTTATATTTGCTTTCAAGTATAGTATGGTGCTGTAGGTTAATAATTCCGATTTGGATTTCAAGTGGATAACAGTTAACGTCTTGTAGAGAAATTGAAAAAGGATTATGAAATGATCAGCATTTTTTTTATCATCTTGTAAATCATCCAACCTAGCACAGAATGAATCCTGCAAAATGAATATTAAAATTTTAAATCTATTATAGCTGGAGCATTATTAACTTTGGTAGAAAGTTAATAATGCTCGAGCTTCTTTTTTCTTCAAAATAGAGATAAAGGTGAAAAGTTTGTTTGCAAAAGATATAGGACCAATTAGGGTAGGAGTAAAATGCAATATTTTCCTTGTAAGCTTAAATTTACATTGTTTAAATGCCCCATAAATATCGGTAAGAAAACCTTAACCGATAACCAGTCTTCATTTTTGAGTAGTAGGCACTCACCGGGCAGTTCATTTTTTCCCTTCCAGATATTTTAAAAAACACATTCCCATAAATTCCAAAATCTCTCGAGTGCACTTCCTCTGGAAAGCCAGCACACACAACAAGGAAGGAGTATTCTTTACATGAATTTTCTATTGCAATTCAACTAATTGTGTTTAAAATAAATCTTGAGTTTTTTTTTTTGTCTGATGCAACCGCATTTTAATAAAATTGTAAAAAAAATGTTACTTTTAATTATATTTTAAAATTTTTCAATGAATCTTAGCGTGCCACTGTTACAACTATGCCGTGCCACACTGTGGCACACGTGTCGCAGGTTGACCACCCCTGCTCTATAACAAAAAAAAAAAAAAAAAAAACACGACGCACTAAGAAGGAGTTGCCCAATTATAATGAAATTTCGCATGCAAAGACATTTGTACCAAGCATGCAAAAGATTAAAATTTGGTGCCCAGTGAATGAATAGCGGGAGCTACAGCGCATCGGGATTGTGCACTCAACAGGTGTCTATAACAGTGATGGCGAACCTATGACCCGTGGGTCAGACACTGACCCACGCAAGCTTTTTAACTGACCCACGATTGCTAGGCTACCACTTGTTGAAACGCGGGTTTATTTAGATTTTCTAATTTGTGTGGATTGCTTATATCCTATTTGCATTTTTTCAAGTACTGCATTGACATAAAAGCAATTCAAATGCTGTCTTTAACCTTGAGTATGATCTTAACAGTTCCAAGGACGCAAATGACAACAAATGTATATGAAAGTATGTAGTATTTGAAATAAAGCAAAAGTGTTTTCAAAATATTAAATAAAATGTATAATTTGAATCACAATTTTAAAAAAAATCGACAAACCAAAGCAAATATAACCATATTTAAAGCACTTTCTTCGGATAAAATGCACTTTTGTAAGATTATGTTCAGTTATGTTTGTAGAAAGAGACTTCCATAGCACTTGGCATCGTCCCCTTCCTGTTTCTCTCGTGAGGCACCAATGGGCGCCCTGCGCATGTCTGTTATTCTTGATACTAGAAATTTTTGGCTGGCAATTGAAGGCGTGCTTGTACCAGCCAGCACCAGTGTTGAATTTAGTAGCATCCATTTCGAACGCATTTAAAAGTAATGTGTGAATGTGTATTAGGTACGTCAATACAAAGCTTCTTCTCAAATTATTGTATGCAAAATATAAGCATTCTAATTGTAGCCCTGTACTACGTCAGCGGAAAAAAAAATAAAAACAAGCTATATCAAGCTGAATGGTTTGATAAATATGGTGTGATTGAAAGGAATAAAATAGTTATGTGTAATTTGGAATGAAAAAGTGTCACCATCAAAGTAATTACCCTCGATATTCACACACTTCTGCATTCGGTACTACCATTGCTGGTATTAGTTCTGGAACGAGGTTTTTGGAATACCCTTCAGGAGATTCTCCGTTTTTGCCTGAACCTCTTCAACTGAGGTAAAATGGGTTCCTTTTGAGGAATATTTAACTGTAGGAAATTAAAAAAAAGTCGCATGGGGCCAAATCATTTGAATAAAGAGGATGTCCAATCACAGTAATGTTTTTGTTGGTCAAAAACTACTTGACAGTCAGGGCCATGTGAGCGGGTTGTTTGTCTTGATGGAACAGCCATTCATCGTTCCCCAATTCTGGCCTTTATTCCTTAATTTTTTCACGAAGTCTCTTAAGTACTTCAATGTAGTAGTGTTGATTAACAGTCTGACTACTGATGTGAGAATAAACTCATTCATATCACGAATTTTGGCAATGTTTTAGTCTGCAATCGCTGACCTTGGGGGCCCAGCAGGTTCAACATCGTCCTCACTGACCCTTTCCGCTGAAAACAGCTTATGCCATACAAATACACGTGCACGCGACGAAGTTTCGTCTCCACAAGCCTCGGTTAATATTTAAAATGATTGCGTGGCTAATTTCTGAAGTCTCTCAAGAAACGATGCTGATTCGACATTTTTCCAGCAGAATGCAGTTGCTCGTGTTCACTCAATGACGCAGTTCTTTCAACTGGCGACATCGATTAAGGCGAAACTGGTTACATGGATAGAGAAGATGCATGGGATGAGTCACCAAAACAGTTGCTGCCAACTCCACTCTTTTTTCAACGTACACACTTTGTCTCGTTTTTTTATGTCACACCTTGTATAATGTTTAAACGTTTATTAAAAATAAACGTTGATTAATGTTTATTTTGAAACGTTGCATTCTATTCTCGTCTTGTCAACAGATGAAGAAAGAAATTTACAAAAGAAAAAAGAGAATTTTCTTCAAAGCAGTGCTTTAAGAAGTTTTTTGGTTCCAAAAAATAACTTTACAACTACTAGTTTCCAAGTTGCCGATTGCATTGCTCGTCACGAAAAACCTTTTTCAGAAAGAGAATTTGAAAAAAAAAAATCATTTTTAAAATGTAGCTCTATATTGTTTGCTGGTTGATTAAAAAGTGTATAAATGAGTTACCTATAAGTCGCAATATAATCAAAGATCGAATAATAGAATAAGAATTATTATTATTATTTTTTTTTTTTTTTGCAAATACATAAATTAGGCAGAAATGTATTCAATTGCTTTAGATGAGAGTAATGATGTAAATGGTTCTGCACAATTAGCAGTTTTAGCTCAGTTAAGTGTGGAAATATATAATGAAAGAAAAGCTAATAAAACTAATAACGTTGAAAGGGAAGTATACTGGTGCTTGATGTTTTAAGGAATTTGATATTGCATTTTAAAAAAATGGATGTTGACCTTCAGAAAATAGTTTCTGTAAAAACAGACGGTGCACCTAGTATGGTAGGGAAAAACATTAGATTTATTCAGTATTTTAAGCTAATTATTTCACATTCTCTGATTGAATTTCATTATAAAGTACACAAGCAAGTTTTATGTGTGAAGCATGGTTTAAAAACATTTTCCAGTGTAATGACAGTTGTAATAAAAATAATCAACTTTATAGACCGCAATTCTTAGAGGAAATTGAATGACAATATTCGGGGGCTTTGCATACAACAACGTGCAACGGCTTAGTTTTGGTCACATCCTTAATCAATTTCTAACGTTATTAAAAGAATTGAAACAATGGAAAGAAGAAAAGAATTGAGGCTCTTTTTAATTGAAAAAGACAATAGTTTCGATGAATTATTCAATATACATTGGTTAAGCGATTTAATGTTTTTATGCGACATCATCAGCATTTTAAGGAATTGAATAAAAATCTTCAAGGGCTAATTGTTTTAAAGGATGGAAACATCTCAACACCCAACGGGTGAAAACGCTTGTGACGTGGCTCCGGCCACACCCTGTTTTTGGAGTGTAACTGTTTGTGTACAGTGTGTGGGAAAAAACAAAGAGCTTTAGCAGTCCACTGTGTTGTGTTTTTTTGAGTCGTGTCAATTCATTTAAAGACACAGCTATCGACCACTTTTAGTGCTATCAATGATGAAACTTTAATATCTTTACTAAGGATTTGGAAATGAAATCATAAAATATTTTCCTCAATTACAAAAACATTCTCAAAACAATAGTTTTTAAAAATTCCGTTGCTATTCAAAAAATGCAATTGAAATATTTAATGTTTATTCAGGAAATAAAACAAGCTTTTGAGAAAACTCAATCAATTTAAAAGTTTGGAAAATACATTTCACCTTTTTTTTTTATATCCATACATAACAGAATTTGAAACAATGGAGTTAAACGAATTTGTGTGACTAGGTATCGATAATTTAGAAATGGAATCAGTTGAATTTCGAAGCAGCGTAGTGTGGAAAACAAAATTTGATGACTTGATTTCTGAAGTAGAAGGAAAACTGTGTGAATATTGATCTCGTAGTAAAAATTGAAAATATTATATAAAACATGGGATTCTTCACCAAATAATTTTATATCAAAGAAAAAAATAGTTTCATGTGTGCTCTTTTAACAATGTTTGGGTCCACATATTCATGTGAAAAATTGTTTTCTTCAATGAACTTTGTAAAATCTTCTAATAGAAATGGACTTGACAGGGAATTAATGAATTAACTGCGAAATGCGTTAAACTAATGAATACGAAATATCAACCTAACATTAAAAAATGTCTGAAATTAAACAACAGATTTCTCACTAAATCTTTTATATATAATTCATTTTGGTATATATATTATATATATGTGGGGTTATGGCACGGAGTTCTAGTGGTATTTAAATTGAAGACACTGGTTTTGACTAAGACTAACGTTTAATGTGGACACTTGTTACAGGACTACACACTACTACGTATATATATAATTAATAAAACGTTTAGACAAGTGCTTCTTGCACTCAACAATGGTTTCTCAGTCTTGTATTCACATCACAATTATCACACCACAGTTCACAATGGTAACAACGTTCTTATACAATTCACGATGGTTCATGGATTTCAGGTGATGTATGAAGTGGCCTGCGCGTCACTCCCTTCTAGAGTCCGACAGCTGGTCCCGACACGGCCAGTTAGTTTCCGGTTGCTTTCTTTTCAGCAGCGCTGGACATCAGACCTCCTCGTCGAGTCCCGCTCGCTGGCTAATCCCCTCTTTCCTCTTGTTCGCTCGCTCGCCAGCATCCTCTAAGGTGCGGTCTATGTGGAAAATCTTCATATATGTAAAAAAAAGTAATAAATAATATTTCATAATATATATTGTATGTAATTTTGTTACTCCTCCTGTTCACATTCAAACACTAATTGCAATTTGCACCAAGCATTAAAGAATTTTCAACCTCACTAAAAATTTTCAAATCGTGAAATCATGCCCAGTTTTACCCTTTAAGCCAATTGGATTTTTTAAAGATGTTAAGTTTTAAAAATACCCAGTTAAAACTTTTAAAACTTAACTCTGGTGCAAATGGGCATCAGTGACCCACGAGCTAGTTCTAAAAAAATATGAACAAAATTTGGCCCACGTCTCAAAAAGATTCGTCATCCCTGGTCTATAAGAAGCGATTCTCAATCTGATGGTCAAAATCTCTGTTTCATTGCGATTTGGGGTACCTTTCAACGACTGAAAAATGTCCCTCCGCAAGATTCAAGCTCATTACGAGCAACTGTCAGAGTTTGAAAGAGGTCGTATTATTGGATTGAAAGAGGCAGGTTGGGCTAATCGGAGGATCGCTCGTCAAATGGGTGAAGCGATGCGGCTATTAGAAGATGCTGGCAAGAATGGGAGAAATCCTTCTTCATCCTGCGTAGTCTAAATGCACTAACTGTGCTGTAGGGCTTGGGTTTGAATCCCGGAGAAGGTATGGATGTTTTTAAATGTATAGTGCTTTGCGGCATGGAAGTACTCTAAATAACCTTCGAGCTGCAAGTCCTCTCGCGAGGTTGGTGGAAGGGAAAGATACGTGGGATGCCCCTGACCAGCTTTAGGGTGTTCTCCCTCAAAATTGGGATGAAACAGAGCCAAATCATACTGTCACCTGTATAGTTCTCAAAGCTATGGCAGGCCGCGGTGGCCGAGTGGTCTAGGCATCGGATCATGGTTAGCGTGTCATGAGTTCGATCCTAGTACCACTAAAGATCCGCCGTGTAGGGGAGCGATGCACGTTAAATCTGTCGAGAGCTCAAACGTCCTCCCGTTGGTGTGGTGTGGTAGTTAGGAGAGGGGGGTGCCAGCTCAGGTGTCGTCCGCGTCACTTGACCATGGTTCAAAATTACGCGGACCGTCGCCAAAAAGCCCTCGTGTTGCTAATTAGTGCGACGTTAATATTCTCTCTCACTCACTCAAAGCTATGACTAACGACAGGCGTACATCTAGCCCTTGCCGTGATGAATTTCTTGGGCATCAATCTGACACCGTCAGACAGGTGGCATTAGCAACTGGTAAGGCCGCCTTTACCATTTGTATTTTTTATTAGTTTGGCGAGTGCCAACGCACCCATCATTTGGCGTAAAATGTCAATTGTAGTTCAGGCTGCGAGTCTAGCAGATCTTCGGTCTCAATTCATTAAAGTTTTAAAAGGTAATACAGTCCAGCCAAACCAAATCATGCAATCAAATTTATTCTTGCCTCTCCAGCAACAACAACATATATAAAACGATCATCGTATATGAAATATGGGCATTCCCAGTGGCTCAGTTGTAGTGTATCGCGCTTCCATGCCACGGTTCTGGGGCTCCTATCCCGGGCTGGGCAAGGTCAGCTTAGCCTTTCATCCTTTCAGTGGGTCGATAAATGAGTACCAAGCTTGCTTTGGAACTTTTCATTGGAGGTTTCCGGGCAGACTGACCACCTGACCGGAATATCTGTTCATGCATCTCAGCGCTCAAGGTCATGAAATCCAAGACAGACACAGTTGACCTCGGCTGTCATGGGCTGTTTGTTTCGCCTCTGAGTTCAGTTGCAATGTGGGCATATCTAAAAGGCAACTTATTAAAAAGAAAAATTTCAAGAATGTATTCAGGTTTCATCTATCTTGGTCAAATCATGGCATACTGAATATTATATGCAAATTTCCTATGCCAAGTAAAATCAGGCGATATATATATTTATATATATATATCACTGGCAGATATAAGCTAGCTAACACGTTGGAGATTTATCCCCATCTTCGCAATAGTTTCATTCCCCGCTCCGGGGAGTTTCTAATTAAACACTTAATAGTTCTTGATTCTCGATATTCTTGTTAGAATTTAATAATATATTTTGAAAACTAATTTATAAGAAAAACCAATAAAAATTGATTTTTAACGAACTATTTTAGTTAACTGAAATCAGAATATGTATCTCTCTCTATATATAAAAAAGTTTTTTGTAATGCTGTAATAAAATTTATTTTGGGCGCCAAGAGGTTCGCCAAAAATGATACCAACTTGGCTCTATCGCTAAGAGAACTATATAATGCATGTAAATTACAGTTTTACAATTTGAGTAACGAGTGTGAACAGTTGTGTAATTTGTACAATGGGAGTTGGTCCCCAGTTGGGTGGACACACCTCTTCCTCCTAGTAAAACTGATAAATACAATTTTCCATTATGAAATATTTTCCCTAATAAGGGATTGAATTAAAATGTTCTATTAAGCAAAATTGGAAGTCAAATCTTAAAGCTTAAACTAAGGTATAGAAGTAAAATTTTGCAATTTTTTTTAACATAATAATTTTTTTAATCAATAAGTGTGCTTTTTTACGATAATGTGCATATGGGATATTTGCTAATATATTTTAAGAAGAATTTATTCCCTAACGATTGTGATTTAGCTTCAAAATATCTTTCTGTTAAATTCTCTTTCTTTGTATAGTTTATTTTATAGTATTGACTTCGAGGGTTGCTAGGTGGCCGCGGTAGCCAAGTGGTCTAGGCATCGGATCATGGCTAGCGTGCCATGAGTTCGATCCCAGTGGGACGTTAATATTCACTCACTCGATGGTTGCTATGAATGGAAAAGCAGTATTAAAAATAGATTTACATAATTTTCTTGTTTTAACTCAATTAAATAGTTTCAATAAATACCTTGCTTATAATATTTTACATTTCATGTATTTCTGTTTAGCTTAGATTTTATGAGAATAGTATGTTTTTACAGTGCCTATCGGAAATTTTGAAGGTTTAAAATTAATGATTGGAATTCATGCATGAAAAATTCCCGATGAAATACATACATGCACATATATTTCAATTAAAAATTAGAAAAATATAAGCAAAAAATATAACTTTAAAAAGTTGAGTTACTTAAAGTTAATAATTAATTTGTAATGCGAAAGCGGAATTTTTTGTTCGCCAAAGATATTCGTATATATAATTCTTACTTTCAAATTTCTTTTATTCATACCCAGTTTGTGCGAGGAAAAAAAACTGAGAGTAAAAGAACTTAGAAACTGAGAGTAAAACCTTTCAGAAACCTATTATTACCTTCTCTTTTTCACATTAATGATTTCTTTCCCCTCTTAATTGATACCTTCCATACATTTTATTTCCCACGTGAAAATAAAATAAAAGCACACTAAATGCTTACATGGCACTTTTGCTATAGCTGGCAGATGGGAACTTATGTAGCCAAATCTTGAATAAAATTTAATTTAGAATTCGTGCATCGGCGCATGAAATAGTTTTCATTGCACTTTCGAACATTTGCTTTCTTTCCTTTGATTATCGATGGGAAAATATTTCATTTCACAAAATCTGAAAGAATGGAAACAGGATGTGTTTGATATTTTTTTTTTACTATTCAACTCCTTTGTTTGGTGGAGTATATCTCAAAATAGTGATTATTTTTCTTAAGAATTGATTGAAGCATAAAGGTAAGAACAATGAATAAGCACAATGACTTTTTTCAGATTTTCAAAATCAATTCAAGTGGAATTGTAATAATTAAAGTTTTAGAACTATTGAAAGACATTGGTTTTTTTTAAAAGCGTTTTTCCCGAAGTATGCTGTTTTTTAATCTTTATATGCTGCGGTGTTGTGTGTTGCTTTTTTTATATTTTTTATTTTCAACGGTAGTAGTATATTTTTCAATTTAAATATTTCATTCAATATTTAAGCTCTCTTTTTTCGAACTATTTACCAAAGAATTCCAAAGTAATTTAATTATGAAATTATTTAGTACTACTTATGTACGATGAAATAATATAATTGCTTAAAATAACCCATCAAATACTAATAAACCTGTTTTTTCTCTTTAATCTAATATTTTCCCACTTCCACAACTGTGTTAATAATACACGTTTTGAGGAAGTTAAAGGTATCCGACTACTTGCGACAACTTAAAAAAAAATGGAGATATGGGGATTTTGTTGTGGTTTTTAATTTGCTTAGTACATTTTCGGAAAAATATGCTAAAATTAAGAAAAGAAAAAGAAATAATTACTAAAATTTGAAAAAATTGGTAAAAATTTGCAAAAAATAACATACGGGGCCCATTCTGTACCACAAGTTTATGAACAATTTTCAATTTTTTAATTCTGATATATTGCTATGTTGTTCATTTTTTAAATGACCTTTAGGATAAGAGATATTTTCATTTTTAGAAAAACTAGAGCACTTTATCTTAGTTATTATATGAAATTGCTTAAAAAAACAGTGATTATATTAACAAGAGATTTAAAATTTTGTAATAAAACAGTGATTGATAAATTTGATGATTAAAACACTTCTACTATTTTACAGA